>CABPRJ010000005.1:193694-245639 GCA_902439185.1 Cinara cedri
TATGCGGTGGCGCGTAGAGATGTAAAAAAAACCCCGAGGTTTATCAGCCTTAAAAAAAAAAAAAAAAAAAAAAAAAAAATGTTTATTTTCTCAAATAATACAATCAACTCGATAAAATATATACCTACTTATTTTAAGTATCAACTCTGGAAAATAAAGTTATGATGTATTCCATATTAAAGTCATTATAACTCTTTTAGAATTAAAAAAAATTGTCGGGGTTTTTCCTAAAAATATGAAAGAGCAACGAACCCTCACCACTTCCCACCCATCCGAAAGACCACGATTGGCTGTTCAAGCGATACTTTTACTACAATATCTGTACTATACTAAAGCAGGCTCTATTATTTTTACGGAAATTGAGCAGGCGTCTGTCATATTGGCAGAGCACTGGAAATAGTTGCGATCATACTTCTGGTTACACACCCGTCCTGAAGTAACTCTCGATACATCTGCTTTTAATAGTTTTTTTAAATAGGTATCGTAATGGTAGATTGTAATAATTGCCAAATAAAAAATTGAAATAAAAAAAAGTTCAGGTAAGAAAGTTTACAAGTTTACATACCGAAGTAGCTCGGAAAAAAATATGGCAAAAATAATGAAATGGCCAGCAAAAAAATTTCATTAAAACTTATTATTTTTTTCATTTCAATTTTTCCGGTTATCATATTATCTTCTTGTCATTTTTGTATTTAATTATAATCACCTACTTAGACTCGTCGTTCAGACTCATCCATCTTAGACACATGCACCTGCATGCTTGCAGCTCATTTTTTCCATCTCAGTGACGACCGTTTATACGAGACTATAATATTACTGCCATTAACTATAGAAAACTAATACGTGGTAAACGCGGAGAATAATATATTTGCAGGATTTTTATCACCGAATCCTCTTAAAGGTCACTTGGATGCGCTTAAACAAATATAAACTATAAAAAGTTATTCTCGTGTCGTGCGTTTGCAATAAAATATACTAAATATATTCCTGCATAATATGCGTTCAACTCTATAAAAATATTATTGTTTTATTGTGATAGTACACCTAGGAATGCGCATATAGCATGCCAAATCTTTTGAGGATGTTAAGGAAACAGAAAATCGGATACTGTTAATGGATTCATCACTATTGTAGGTGGAAAGTTGGAAATTTAGAATGTATACTGTTATTTAATTAAAATTTGAAAGCAACAATAAATAATTGTTGATGAAATAACATTCTGAACAAATTTTGGTTAAACATGTTGTGAAATGCCACGGTATTTACAATTTTCGACATAATATGAACCTAAAAAGGCCGGGCAACTTGGTACGTGGGTGAAGCCATTGTTATAGGTCAGAGGTTGGGAAGGTAGTAGAGGGAAAATTATTATTATTTTGTATGGCTTAGATATAACATTCGTGGTTTAACATAAATAACATAGTAAAAAGTACATATGAATATATAATAGATAAATAAATAAATAAAATATAACTATATTATAATAGACCATGTAGGTAATACATTTCTACCTACATTTGCTAGAATGGTTTTTTTTTCAATTAATTTTAATTTTTTTTTTTTTTTAATGGACAGCCTAGTGAACTTTTTAACTAAGGTACATTTTGAGTAGGTAGTTAAATATTCACAAATAAAATATAATATACAATCAAAAGAGAATTTACAGATATGGTCTTAATTATTACACTCCTTAATTATTCAAATGCGATAATCGTGAGTGTGGTATAGTAATATGTCTGTATAGTAACGGTAAAATTTCAAGATTGCCACCCTGTTAGTAGATATTCACAGATAATTGTAGTAGTCCGTTTGAAAAGTTTTCGATAAAATTTCAATTTTATCCCGACCCCGTCAATTTTGATTTCAAATAAACCCACAGGCTCTATACCTTTTTACAATTATATTATCAATGATTAAATAATAATATAGAACGTACCCTAGGTCTATGTAAATACTCTATATATTAAATTGTTGGTTGACAACATGTATTTGTAATTGATTGTTTCCACCCAGAAAAATAATTATTAAACAGGTACTGTTATACTACAATCATCATTGAGTTTTGGTCGTATTTATGTTTTTCCCAAGTCGAAATACTTTTAAAACGAATTTGGGTTGATTTTGGCATTTCAAAATACGCGATTGCTTCGGCAATTATTATTAACACTGATGTTAATATGAAAACGAATAATAATATACTTATTATTTATAACTCGTTTAACAAATGTTTTAAATGTTCAATAACTGCAGGATATGAAACCGATACCGAAGAAATTGGTTCAATAAAATATAAACTATTGTGACGGAAATTAATTTTTAACCGAATTCTGGGGAAAAAAAGACAAGTCCCATGTATGGACCATCTATTGATCTATGAATCGATATTTTTTTTTCTTTCTCCTTAACAATTTTGATAAGCAGATTCGTCTTGTTGTTGCACTGAATATTTTAATAGTTCACCATTTGGGCCAACTTCACATCGTTTTAATATAATGCCTCGAACTTTTAATAAGTTTATGTAGCTTGCGATTGTTCCAGTCGAATGCCTGGACAAATAATATAAAATCTTATTATACGAAGAATTTTACGAATAAAAACAAAATTAGTAATAATTGTTTAAGCGTTTGAGTGGTTGCATGTGCAGGATTTTTTAACTTCATTTTGAACAAAATAAAAGTTCAGTTTTAAACAAATTAATTATTGAAGTGTAATTGTAATTAGGATAATATAAAATAAGATCATTTTAGATATTTCCGACGTTTATAAATTATTTTTTTTTTTTAGCATCAGTTCTGTGATTTACGACACTCAATACTCATATATTGATCTAAATTTATTTTTTTCTACTTTTTTAAAAAAAATATACACTTGACTTGGCAGTTTAGTAAAATCAAAAACATACACGAATCATTATTATTATTTTTTTTTACCTTGTTATTATATTATAGTCGTTACAATCAATTGCTTTTGCATAAATATATTGTATAGTAGGTTAATATCTACACAGTTACCTTACACAGTTTGTAGGTAACAAATAAGTTTAAATATTGAACTGTGAATTTTAACAATATTTTTTTTCCAACAACTTGTTAATAAATAATTAACAAGTCATCAGTATAAACGCTATAATGTTTTGTCCAGTCACTGTATGCCGTCATTTATAATAATTTAACGTTTAGAATTCTACTTTCTACATACAGTTCCACAATTATTAATTATAACCTTATTAAACAAAACAATTCCTGCATTTCATTATTTATCTCGTGAACAAAATAAATAAATTATTACATAATTATTAATATTAATGATTACAATAATATATTAGGAAACTTAGGAGATTTATAATATTCAAATACTTAAATATAGTATATATATATATATGTTTAATATATTTAATAATTTAAAATATACAGCAAGTGTTAATTAATGTAAAAATAATTAATTAGTATTACCGAAAATTGTTTTGTAATGTAACCCGTACACGTTTTTAAAACTTAGATAGTTTGTGTTTATAAATCGTAGGTGATAAATATATGTATACATTAGACTAGCTACGGAACCGGAGGCCTGCTCATGGAAATTTGAAAAATGTATACATGCACGTGACTAACTATACGGTGGACAAAAATAGTAAAGTGAACATTGGCAATGAAAATTGTGGAAGTAAACGGTGAAATATAAAAATACAGGTGGTGCCATTTTATATTGTGAGTTTGAAATTATTGTGATATTTTCGTAAAATTTAACTGGGTTTTCAGACGAATAATGACACTAATCGGCGACGTGACAATAATGGCTACGACGTGTAGAGAATTTGGAAGGATATCGATGATATTATCACTAATACCGTTATTTCGGTCTATCCGGTTGTACATCAAAGCTATCGAGCTTATTAGTCCAGCCATAAGTACATGGAGGCGTGTTTCGATTTGCTGGGCTTTGACATATTGTTAGACGAAAAAGGCGAACCGCATCTCTTAGAAGTCAGATAATATATAGTTATACAATTTGTTCTTTTTTCACGCGACCTGTTTGCACATTTTAATTTTTCACGGGGTTTTCGTGTGCACTGTCACAGGTCGATAAGCGCCCAGGGTTGAAAACCGACGCGGATGCGGATTATACAGTTAAATAACAATTGTTAATAGACACTTATTAAGACTTAATGAGAATAGTAAACGAATTATTGCCGGGGAGGAAAAATTGGCGAATGGAACAGCAAAGAACAATATCAAATAGATACGTTTAGTATGTTTATAGAACCATTGGTTAACCTAAAATTTTACGATGATGTTATTTTTCCACGATTTCATTAAACATCATCTACACGTTTTCATACATACATATACAATAGATTCCGCTTAATGTGATGGGGACGTTGGCACCGGTTACGTTTGCCCACATTAAGAGATTGTCCATAATAACCGTAATGAGTATCATAATACATTAAAATTGGGACCAGACCATTAATTATTCAAAAATACAAATGTTGTTGAATGACAACAAAAATTGTACGTATATTTAAATATCGAGTACCTGGCATCAGGGAACCGGAATATACTTGACGAAATCACTGAAAAAAATTGCACAACATGAAAAAATGATTTGTCTACTTTATATTTCCAAATTAGTTGAATAATCGTTAATTATCAAGCTGTCCTTAAATTTGGTAGTTTAGATTTTAATATTTTATGTACAGTTTGCGAATTGTAAGTTGTAACGCAACGATTACCCATTGCGTTTAGAAAACAGTTGATAGCAAATTAGTATCAGTGGTTTTAATTGTGTTTTAGACAACAACAGAAAAAAAAAAAAAAACCCCATATTTGATGTCAATATTTTTTTAAATTTTTAACTGTCGCGAATAATGGGAAACTATTTGAAATGCGTAACTCTAGATGGGAATTTCGCATGTTTAAACGTACGTCGTGTAAAAATCTAACCGTTTTAGATGACTGAAAAAGTATTTTGGGAAAAAAACATAAATTCCACACAAACATCACGGTAAAACCGAGATCCGTTCCAATCAGAATCCAAAGATTTTCACGTTCCATACGTTATTACGCGTGCGAAAATACCGTTCGGTAAAATAAACATATAATCCTATCAAATTGCCGTAGGCGTAGACACTCCGTTCGAATGAAAAAAATCACGTAGCAAAAACATCCTGTTGAACGAATACCAATCGTACATAATGTTATTGTGGATTTAATTTGCACGCGTCATTATATTAATGTAATATTATTGTAACGACGCTCGGTTCGCTTTCGCCGTGATACACCCGGAATCCAGTAACGTCAACACGTCATATCGTCGCGATAACAGCGTTATTATTACCATACAATCGTGTAAATATATTTATTTTGAACGCGTGTATCATAGTAACCGCAAATGCTGTTCCACCGTTTATATGAATCGCGTACATTAGCGATGCGTCTATCGCGGACCGGCGACTATTTCGAGCGGATTCCCGGTCAGGTCGATTAGTGTCTTGCCGTATCGAATCTGCAGACGTGCGATAAATAATTCGGCAACTCCCTTACCGATTTCGAATCGTATATCAATGACCGGCGCGCGGCTAAAACCAACTAAAAATTTCCCTGCGAACGTATTTACGCGTGTAAAAAAATGCCGGGTTTAGACATCTCACGTACAGTATCGAAAACCGACAGTCAAAACGATCGGTATGGAACTTTTATACACGATATAGTCCGTATTGGTTCTCCCGTTTATAACGTTTTTTTAACCGGCCAGTATTGTTTTCACGATATTCTTGTCGTAATAATTATCGCCCAAGTCGAACATTCGCTTTTCGTACGTGCATCACGCATTGTCTGACCGTCATACACATAGGCGCGAATAGCCCGAACATTTTTGACGGGCCGACAACTCCATAATTAGTACTTGATTTCGATTACATGACTGAGTTGGCGGGTGCAGCTAAGTCCCTCTATTTGCGCCAATGACGATAAAATATTATAACATTCTTCAAAGGGTTTTTTCGTGCGTATTTGAAGTCTCAACATATTCTTTACCTCTATTTTATTTTATTTTTTTCTATTCGCATATATGAGGGATAATATATAATATTATGTATGTTTCTAGATCTAAAATTACGCAATCCAGCCGTCTTTTTTCTCTTCGCCTTTTGTCAAAACCAACTGTTTCACTATATATAATATGATATTTTATTAATACCTATACACGTATTGTTCATGTTTTATTAAACGTATTTCTACAGCGACGACTTAATCGTTAGTTCGGTATAATAATAATAGTGTGATTTACCACCGAGGAGATTATCTTTTCGTCTAGACAATCACTATTTTCGTTATTGTCACATCTGTTTATATTATAATCGTTAATAGGAGACTTATTGATCTGGTGAGAACAATTTGAACGGTTTTGGAAAATCGTCCATCCATTTTATAAAACAATTCAATTTATTCTAAGCAGATTATTATGTGTCCGGCAACTATTTTATTCGGTGAGGATTTATCGATTTGGTTAGACAATTTCATATTTCTTTAAAACGGATTAAAATGTCACCTAACGTTTTGTTTATATTCCGATGTGCCATATTTTTCGAGATTAACTAAAAAAAAAGAATAAATCCTATACCTACGATTTTTCATGTTTTGAATTCCCTGATTTTGACTACCATACATAGGTGCACGTTTAAACGACCACCAGTAACCCTTACACCTTACATTTATACAAATATATTATAAATAAATAATATATATTAGGACGTTTCTTATTTTCGGATAAATTTTTTAATTAAAAAACTAGATCAAAATATTTTTAAAAATGTTCTATGATTTTACAGATTTTTATTTTGACGGTATATGGCGCTTCACGGTAGTCGATTTTTCTCATTTAATGAATGGACTAACAATTATCATCCTTATTCAATATTGTATATGTTTTTCCAACTTCAAAATAAGTTTTTTTTGCTCATGAAGATAGGTAGTTGTCAATTTCTATCAGAATATGATTTTTTCGAATATACATAGCATAGAGGTAAATTAAAGTCTTAAACATTGTGAAAATATGCGTATTTTAAATTAGACTCCTGTAGGCCACCCTCTAATGTCAAAATAATAATCTGAAAAAGTTATGGAATTTGTTTTAAATTATTTAAACTAGTTTTTTTCATTTAATAACTTAGAACTCCAAAAAAAAACTCAAATAAAGAGCACCTTATATTGCATATATTTAAAAATACTTTGTTATTTTATGAAAAAATTCTTTCAGCGACCACGCATGCTCATTTTATACTACTTAACTATAGTATTTTAATTTTTAATATTTTTATATGTGTGTTAACAATATGTGATTTATTTAGCTGCTCTTAGCTGTAACCATTTTTTGTTCTATGTAAGAAGTTAAATTCTGCATAATTCGTTCTGATTTAATATTCTTATTTATTAATATTAATATTAATTATTAATATTATTAAGATTATTAATATTTTTAAGACTGTTGGGCAATATAACACATTTTATTTTGAGTAGGTTGGAAGTTAAGTAAGTAGGTACATAGTAAAAATATTCGTTTCATTATTTGTTTTTAAATGTGAATAGTTGATTTTAGTCGATTTTTATTATTTGCATTATTTTATAATTTTGTTTTTTTTTATAAAATGCAAATTTTGAATACATTTCTACTCAAACTAAGAGTTTAAGAAAACAGTAATTTCAGAATATATAAAAAACTACATAAATAAATAATATTATTATCAATAAAGATACACTCAAAAAAAAAATAAAATAGAAAGAACTGTAATCAAAAATATATACTTGTGTTGTGTCGCTGGATTTTTTTAATGAAAAGCAAATAAAAAATAAATTTTTAAAAAATGATAATTCAACCTGCTCTGTTTCTTATTAACTACTTCGCTAAAATATTCATAAAACCGAACTATTTAATTCTTACAATAAACTGGAATAAATGTTTCTCTTACCAATTATTAAATGACTACGGGATTTAGAAAGAGAGAGCGAAAGAGTGAGCTAGAGAGATAATTCAATTTACAGATGGTATAAAACGAGAATTATGGTTTACTTTTAACTTAAACTAATATAAAAGAAAATTATAGTATGACGTATTACGGGGTATAATTTAAAAAAAAATTTAAATTCTTAAATTGAAAATGTCAATATTCGATCATTTGATTTAGAACATGAATGTAAATATATTACACGTTTTTACAATATTACTATGAAGATTAGGATTTAATATTAATAATATAAAATACGAAAATTTAAAAAATGAAAGGATCGCGTTCTTGCCCGTCTCTCAATTCAACAATTTAATTATCAAAACTCACATGCTTCATACTTAAGAGCCAAAATAGTTCGTGTGTTTCAAATTTCAACCTCGATAAAAACTATAGATATTGATTAAAATCTAGACTTTTGCTAGCAGTTTCAAGTTGTTCAGGCTGACTGTTGTTAGAAAAATAAATTTTGTTTTTAATCGTTTTATAGTAAAATTTTTCCCTTGTATTCATTTTCATTTTCTGCAAAATATAATCCATAAAATTTGAATTTCTATTTTACCGTAAATGCTCATTATTTCAAAATCGTTTTTTTGTTTCATAACGTTTATATACGTACGTAGACAAACACTGCGAGATGTGGAAATCCGACCACGTACACATTTTATTCACCCGAAGATAAAATTTGGTTAATGTTTTTATTTTTTTTATCTGCCGTAAAACCTTTCAACGCGTTTTATTTCTGTCAACCCTGATATATTCATATATATTTTCTTTTTTGCGATATAGGCGTAATAATCACGTTCGTCTTCGTTCGTGAACAAAAGCCCATAAACCACATTATGATGTCGACACTAAAATTTTATTATTCAAGATAAAAAAAGACAAAAATACGTAGATCAATAATATAGGTATTTTAAAATACGGAAATAAATATTTGTGACGCTCGTTTAGAATCATATTCTAGATTTTCAAACCATAAACTACACAAAATCTGTACAACGAAAGCCTTGCACTATTCTATACTGTTTTCGATATGGAAAAAAAAAATGTTGCGTCTCTCGAGTTTTTTATTCACACATCAAAATCTTTTTATTAGAAGATAAACACATCGCAGTAAAAACGAAAATATTATAGCTTATTATAGACGTATTTAGACTTATTATTCGAGCAAGATTTAAATTTTTGTCGAATATAATAATAATATAAAATGTTGATACTGTTGATGGGCGTGCCACTGTTTTAGCGTGGTAATTGGAAATGATCGATGTTGTGCATTATCTATCTTGATAAAACAAATTGTTATTATCTTTTTATCTTATCTAGATAGTTAATTTGACTTTTGAATTTCAATAATTCTTAAATATGTATTACTTTATTTTTTAATTTAGGTATTATAATCAACTATTTGAAACGTTAGCTATTATGATATAGAATAACCGGTGTTAAGTAAAATGCAATATTTAAAAATTGTTTAAATAATCATGTTTAAAATTCATATGAAATATCTGGTATACATTATATATGCATTTAAACAAAAAAAAAAAAAAAAAATCGTAGTTTGCTATTTATTCAGGTATTATACATTTTGTGAAGATCTTAAAATCTAAAAAAAGAAAAATTATCTGCGATTAACTTATCTATGATGTACGGAATAATAATAATAAAATTTTGAAAATAATTTTACAATAAAAAACAAGATCAAACTATTCTTGATGGTGACTATAAAATACTAAATAAATTTTATTCGAAATTTTCATAGATTAACTTAAATTGTACAATAACATTTATTATTGGGGTCATCGTTAAATTATTAGATTATTGTTGGTCGGTAAAAATGCAACGTGATGGAAATATACAAGAATTCAGTGACCGCAAAAATATACAGGAAGTAATACCTATTTGCAGTTGTAATTTTTGAGGAGCGACGACGGTGTGGGGAATGGTAATATTATCGGAGACAAGGTAAATTTCGCCGACTATAGAACGAGATTTCAGAACGCTACATTTATAAAATAACTTTTAGTTATTTTACAGTAGTAGAAAGTCAATTTCCGATCATTTTAAAATGCACTCGGCCGGTCAGCAAATCGGTCGTATTTTTTTTTTTTTACATCGTACTTTCGGATTTCTTTAGATATTTTGTACTTGAAAAAAAAAACTTAAATTCGTACTCGTATACAACTAAATGATAAAATAATAAAGATATTCGTATCCTTTATATTTGAACGTATTTTGTATAGGACCTTCCGAGTATTTAAAGACGACAAAACGTTACATTATCTCAAATGGTATATGTAAGTATCGATCATTTATTGAACAAAGTGCAGTAAGTACTAACATTTTGTATACGACCACGTAATCATTATTTTTTGTATTAAATATATGAAATAAATTGTTTTTTTCTTATTAAATACAGTTACCGAATATCAGGAAGTGAATATTTACAGCTGCATAAACACAATATTATTGTTTCATTTAATATAATTAGAATGTATTAAATCCTAAAATATTAAAAAAATAATAATAAACTTGATTTTAATTACGATTCACTTCATCGGAGTGACAAACTTGAATAATTATTTCAGTTTGATTGAAAGAAGAGTGAAGGAGAGAAGAGTTTTTTTTGTATTTAATAAATAGGGGATTATTAAAGAAAATTCAGAGTTTGGTTTTAATCGAATCCTTATTATAGAATCGTGTTTGATATTTTATGAAAAATATCTTTAAAATATAGCATTTATTTTCAATCTGTTATTTGTGTTATTTCGAAACTAAAAAAACGGGAAATTAAGTTTTCATTTTTGAACTAATTCATCGACAAAAACTCTAATACTGTCTAGTACTCCAATATTAAATGACTACATTATACTTGTAACTATGAGAGAGCATTATTTTTCCATGTATTACCGCCAGTTTTTTAGAATTTGAATCCCAGTAGAATTTATCAGTTTAAAAATATTCCCATAGTACATTACTTAAACCAACTAGATTTTTTACCTGATTATGTATATTAAACCTAAGTATCCTAAAACGTTCCCCGAGAACTTTCTTAATCGAAGACACGAAATAGTTTACGTATTATATAGGCAGATTCAAAGTTTAGGCGAAAATTATATTATTGTAATCTCTCGAGCTAACTTGTGGTTATAAATTATAATATTAGCAGGAGGCCAGTAACACTTTAAAACTATAAAGGATATTTATCTAAGACAAAAATTAATTAATTAAAAAAAAAAAAATAGTAAAATAATATATGTAGCCGAGACTATAACTTTGAGAACGTAACGAGAACTCTCCTATAGTTAACCAAAACCTAAATCATAATTTTATATACAATTACGCTTAAACGTTCTGTTTTCGTTTTTAAAAATTAATTTAAAATGTTAACGTATAAACAAACGCATTCAATAGAAAAGGACTATCAAAATGTATCAGTTTTGTTAAAATCACTGTATTTGGTTCGTTTAAAATATATATATATATATATAACAGGTGTTTCATTTAAATGGGTACACTAATTATCTAAGAAAGTATTAAACTTTTTTCTAGAACATTTAAGAAACAAGCTGCTCTTCAATTTTATATTTATATTATTTTTTGTCACCTTTATTTTTGGGGGTAAAAACACTACCTATTTTTGAATTTCTAATAGCAACCTATATAAAAAAAAAAGTCCATAAATAGACCGAATGTTAATTAAAATAAATTTTAATGTTGATATTTTTGATTTCCGTCAAGCCGTTGACGAGATATTCCACTTTTAATTTTGGGGTGGATGAGAGTAATGGAGTGTCATTTGTGTGGCGGTAGGGCGCGCGACATGTTATTAGTGCATTATTACTTTCCTTCAACCTAAAATTAAAAGTGGAATATCTCATCAATGGCTTAACAGAATTAAAAAAAATGTCAACACAAAAATTTATTTTAATTAGTTCTCCACCTATTTATTGACTTTTTTTTATATAGTTTGCTGATTTGATAATCAAAAGTAGGTAGTGGTATTCCCCAATAAATAAGGGTGATGATAATAACAAAAATATAAAATTGTAAATCTGGTTGTTTCTAAAATGTTCTAGAAACCAAATTCCGAAAAAAGTTAATAATTTCTTAGACAATAAGTGTACCCAATTAAATGAATCACCTTGTATATGTATATATTTACGTTTTAAATGCTTATAAGTAAATAAAAACCGTTTGAAATATTATTGAATGATTGTCTTGGTTTAAAATTGTAGATAGATATTTTCACAGGACTATAGTATTCGGAGGAATTCATTGAACAAGAGCTGAAAATCGAATGTCTTCAAGTGAAATAATTAGTTTTTATTACGATTCCGAGTAACGCAAATAATATTTTTATTTTCATATTTAACGATATATAACATCGAATTTTCACTATAAATTATTAAAATATAAAAATTGTGAGCAATTTTATTAGGTTTAAGTCGATATGGATTTTACTATATTATTCTGGGATAAAAACGAATAATAGCATATTATAAATTTATAAAGAAAAATAAAATGACGCATCTATTGCATCCATTTATATACGTAGTCATTCTGTTTAAAAAATGAAATCAAACGAGTTTAAAAAATAATAATTGAGAAACGACTAAAACCTATCCAATATTAAAATTGAAAAAATATAATTATTGAAATTATTATTATTAGGTTATTTTTGTTTGTAATTGTATTAAAACATAATACGTCTAATCTTGGAATTAAAAATCAAAATAAAATTAACAGGTAGCCAACTGAAATGTGAGAAGTAAAATATGTGATTAAATTAATTTTGACGGATATAGACATATTATGAACAAGGATATGAAACTTATAAAAATGCAAGACCATAAAAAAAAAATCAAACTTCTCGGGCAGGCATTAATGAACACTAAATAGACAAAGACAAGCCATTAAAATTAATTTATTGGGTATCGGATAATTAGTATTAAAATAGATAATAAAATAATATTACGCTAATATAAAATTTCTTGATACGTTACACAAATATTATAACAATATTTTTCCTACCACATGGCACAGATACTACCTATTATGCGGTTGGTTAACACGTAATATTATAATGCTTTTGTGATAATATACTTAAGTTCTTAAGCGCCTTAAATTTGTGTGGATATTTTTTCAAACTATCATATTATGATACCGAAGAAAAAGCAAAAATATTGATGTTACTCCCATTTTAATAACGCTATATTTTTATATGCAAATTGTACTAAAAATATGCCCTATTCAAAATTACAATAAAGTGCATAATTTGTTTACGCGAAAATGTCAGAGTAAATAATATGAATACAGTGTCATAGGTTAGAGTATCACTTTTTACACTATAGATGATTTCATTTCTCTGAAATAGGAATACAGCAGTAATCCGTTATGTGTCAAATCTAAAAACCGATAAACCCCGATTAGATAGGGATATGATTTAGATAACACAGCAAGACTATTATTATTATATATATATTATATATATTATTATAATATAAGATTATATTATTATTAATTATCGTGTCAGTTCAAAATCCAGTCTGAAGGATTGTATTTGGTTTTTTCACGAGATACTATAGAAGTGTAAATCATCAGACATCTCGAGCGTGCTAAAATATAATAATTATTAAGTATCGAGATTCATATAGTTAAATATAAATAGTTTTCTTAGGGTGATAAACAAATTCCAGAAAAATCGAAATTCGGATTTACCAACATCCGAAAAAATAAAATTCCACATATAAGCTATTGGTAAAAAATTTAACCTAACTTTTGGCCCTAACCTTATTAAAATAATACGGGTTTAGAAAAAAAAAATGGTAAGATGACAAAATTATTTCGAGTTGGGTCATAGGAATCGGATGTATTTATCCTCAGAACTTTGAATTTGTTGACCTACTAAATTAAGATTTTGCACTTTTCTGTTTGTGTTTAGTTTATCTTATTCTATCATTATCACAAAATTAGTGTCGAGTGTACAAAATTAATAAATGAAAACGCATTGTTAGACCGATAAATTTCTATCTCTTTCTCTCTCTCTCTCTCTCTCTCTCTATTTCCCTTCACATATGCACACACATTTTACGATAAAATTTGGAGGCGTAAACAAGATGGCAGACGGTTATAAAGTGTGAGGTATATTGCGATATTTTAGCAGTAATATTACGACGATGAAAACGCGTACAGTATACATTGTATAATATTGGCGAAAGAGTCTAATCATTGCGTATTATAAAACTGAAAGGCAAAGTTCACTGACTAAAATCATATTGACATAATAATAATATACTATATCTTACGCCACGGCGGATGAGTGACTCTCTTGACCTCTTTTGATTAAATCGCAGTGCAGCCGCCGGCAATAAAAAAAATAATAAAAATAATTTATAAGTTTTAGTACATATTGCGTACATTAAATGCTGGAGTAAAATAATTTCTAATGTAAACGTGATAAATAATAATTATTACTAGGGCAGATATTTATAGCCCATAAAAACCTTTAAATGTTTAAAGGCACTAAAAATACCAAAATTGCCCTTAATATAATAATAATTTAGAAATAAAAAATATCTTGAAAAATACTTTATAAATGTATGTTATTCTAAAACACTCTATACTGCATTGATTACGCCAAAATTTACAAAATCTACTATATATATAAATCATAAATAATAAATTCGTAATTCTCGATTCGTTAAATAAAAAAATGTCTCCAAAATGGACGAAATCCTTAAATATGCCCTATAATGTACAAAGTTTTGAAAATATTCCCTAAAATTCTACATCATCAAAACATGCTAATTCAAATTGCTTTTACAAGATCTTTCGGATCTTTTCATGATATGTCAATGAGTATGTCATGTATGTTCTATTCTTTTATCTCTCAGTGAATTTATTTGTGGAATCACACATTACTTTATTAGTATGGTTTGTTGTATGGTTAAGGTCATCTTTAGAAAAAACGATCAATATTTCAGAGGTAATTTCACTCGCTTCTTTTTAGCCACATGATCAGCTTCAAAATTGATGACAAATGAAACAAATATGGCTATTTTCTATTCAGAATAAGAGCACATCTGGTGGTGGTCGAAAACGCGTCCGAGTTTGCGCATATACGGCGTACAGTCGGTGATAACGGGTCGGGTAGTGGGAGTTCAGGTGGTTCGACAGCGTACAAAGGTTTAATGTGCATGCGCAAACCGGTGTGCTCTTATTCCAATTAAAGTATAAGAATCCGTGGTATTGTGAAAGAATTATCAAAGCTGTTTAGACGATTAATGATATAACTGATTATTTAGTTGAATGTATTTTGGTTAAGGATAATTTTTGGAGTACTAAATCAGAAAATATATCAAAGGAGATGTTTGGCATACTATTGATGAATTCAATAACTAATATCAACAATAAAAATAAGGCTTTGATGGAAAATATACTATTTCGAGTTGGTGGTTCATATTTTTTTTCTATCTCATTGATCATTATAACAAATCCAATACTAATTTCGGTTTTGGAAACATAATTAAAAATTGTGATTCGTTCCAGAAAACTTATTCTATGTGGAAGTTCCTGATAATCATATAAGGTAATATTATAATATTTTGACCAGGGCCTAATGAGTTGCTTCAAGTGTACACGTCCCTTCAGGATTTTGAAAGGTCGCGATGCGTGTTTTAAATATTATGATGAGTTATTATAATTAGTAATTGGAATTGGTCTTAAATTCCGTGATATGCGCGAAAAACGATATTTATTTAAATTTTAAACGGGCTAGGTAAAATTACAAAAATTATAATAATAACAGTAATTCGTTAACAATAAAATACAATACAATACAATTAATAAAATACATATAATTAAAATCATGATTTTCTACAAATACGCATGCGTGATTGCGTGTTGCGCAATGTGTGATAGGGGTGTTTTGCTACACCTTGAGTGTTTCTAACTGCGTGGTTTGAAATTGTTGTCAGTTGGTGTTTAGTTGTTTCAAAAAGATGGACGTGTTTATGTTTTATAATATTTTTCAGAATGATGCAAATAAAGAAATATTGCTACTTGACAATTATTTCCGTAATAAAACTGACGAAATATTAAACGAACGGATCAAGAATGGTTCTTTTAATACTTTAATTCAAGGACGTCTAATTGACAAGGAAATTAGGTTTAGGGAATATTTTAGAGTGTAATTTGAATTATTTAATTTTATACTACCTTATATTAACGAATATATAAGACGTAACTTATTGGTGATATTTGAAAATGATTCTTACTTGACATTTGATTTATATTATAATCCATTCCCGCACTGCGCTTCACGCAGCGCATAATAATAACTTGCGCATGAATCGTCAAACGCACGAGCGAAGATTCACGCGCATGAATTATTAATGAACATACACACTTTTTTTCAGTGTTTTAACTTTTGCGTGATCACGCATTGCGCATCTTGCACCACGCAATCACGCATGCGTGATTGTAGGAAACTACGACTTTAGAATTAACAAGCTTAAATTGACAACATATTTTAAATGATTTAGAATTAGGTTCTATGAACAGATCGATTTTTAATTTATTTATAGTTTTCAAAATTCTATTAAGTGGGTATTGCTTACATAAATGATTAATTCAATGTTAAGAAAAAATGTATTTATAGATCGTGTATTACACAAACAGAGGAAGGGGACTAGGAACTTAGGAACTAGGAACTTTGGACAGTCAATGTTTCTAGGTAAAAAGCTTATACGCTAAATATAAATCTAATCAAAAAAATGTTGTTCAAATGTTTCGAGGGAAAGAAACAACAAATGTGGGATGTACGAAGAAACGAAGAATGCGTTTCTCTGGCAATAGAAAATTTAAATGAGAGGAACCGTAAGAACATTTGCTGAATCTTTTCAATTTTAAATTTATGACCCGATTTGTATGGAGACTATATTGTTGAGCCATATTCGCAAATAGAACGTATAAAACAGCAGTAGGTTGAGTTTAAAGCTTAATACATCATTAATATCAGTACAGTTTTAACGAATAAAATCGTCGATTTTTTTTTGATTTTTTTCACAATGTTGTTACTATAAAATTCGAATTTAAGTTTAGGATCAAAAAAATACCAATGTCGTTGATATAGTCTCCATAGTGCGATGTATTTTATTATTTATATTGTAATTACATGTTGAAAGTATATAAGCTCTGAAAAAAGTCATTATTTGATTTTTATTGGTTTAAAGTGTAAAGTAATTGTTTATGCACCATTCATATAGAGTATCACAATCAGATTGAAGTAAATAAGCATCTTGTTTGTTATGGAATATTTTTACATTATCAGCAAACATTATTTTATTTAATCAAAAAATTACCTTTTAAAGTATCTCCCTTGTGAAATTTCCTTAAAAGTTGTTCACAGAAAAAAAGTAGACCAAAATATATTATAACTAATACCTACATTTCTTATATTTTTCCGTTTTTTCATTCGGTTTTTCAAATTAGACAAGAAAACTCCTGAGAAAATTTAAAAAATAACCTGTTTAGAGTATCTCCCTACACAGATATCCTTTCATAAAAAAGTGCTACACGTGTAAATCTGAGCAAGTCTTTCGATAGTAAAGTTGCGCACAAATTGAAAAAAAAAATAAACATCATGTAAAATCATAAGCTTCTTCGCTCTATTTAGAATCTTAAATAAGAAATAATATTGGTGCTTTAACCTTGAGGAACACCCAATATAACACGTATTGAACTAATCGATATCGAACTCATTTATACCATTCCAATGTAT
This sequence comes from Cinara cedri, assembly GCA_902439185.1. Taxonomy (NCBI): domain Eukaryota; kingdom Metazoa; phylum Arthropoda; class Insecta; order Hemiptera; family Aphididae; genus Cinara; species Cinara cedri. The sequence continues at coordinate 211,481 of CABPRJ010000005.1, forward strand.
TGTTCGTCTGAATAATTAAAAACATTTATTTCACGGTGTATGTTACATGCTTAAAATAATTTATCGTAAACAAGTTTTTATATAATATGCATTTTAATTTGAATTTGTCAGCTGTAATTGACATGTGGAAAATTAAAGCCAATTTCCTGATGTTTTATAATTTAAAATTCTATGTAATACTGGTTGATTTTTTCGGAGAATTTTAAGTGAATTTAATTTAGTTCTTTTTTTAATTACTACGAAATCGTTTAGGGAATGGTTTTTAACCTTTTTCATTTCAACACCCTTTTACTGAGATAACTGACTGCGAACGCCCCCTCACATAAAACTATGAGCTTGTTATTGCATTACTATTCTTTTTTGATGAACTTTTTTGGTCTTTATACCGATAATCGGGTGCATTTTATTTATTTATTTTTCATCATCATTTCATATTTAAAATCTCACTACCTTCTCCCAACGACTCCTTAAAACTGACCACCCTATAGAGAAACCGAAATTTTCCTAGGGGGTGACATCGTCCACATTAAGAAATACTAATTTAAGGTTTATTTTAACATCAAATTCACTTAAAATTATTTGAAAAAATCCCTAATTCATTGTTCTGTATAATATTTCAAAATGATTTCATATAGTCTAAATATAGGAATGTATTATTATCTAGAGACCCGTGAAGTGTTTGAGCAATCATCACCAAATTTCACTTAAATTACTCACTTGTATTTATGAAAAAAATAGAGGGGGGGAATGGATGCTTATCATTTTCTTTCTTCATCTTTGATATAAATACGACCTTATTATACTAAGTATACAAATTTTATATAAAAGTATAAAATTTCAACACTCGTATTTATTCTAATTAATACTCCATCTATTTATGGAATTTTAATTATAGGTTGTCATTTGAAAATCAGAAGTAGGTAGTCGTTTCAACCCCAAAAATAAGGATGGCGAAATATAACATAAATGTAAAATTTCAGCTGCTTGTTTCTAAAATTGTCTTCAAAACAAATTTCGAAAAAAATTAATACTTTCTGAGAGAGATAATGAGTGTATTATGATAGATTTATATCCTCGTATGGTAATTATCCATACATCTTATTATAAATAATAATTTTTAGTTAACGGTGGCGAATAGTTCGGTAATGGAAAAGTGAAAACTAACAGATTATAGTCCTTCATGTTTTACCGAAAGTATTTTGGGATTAAAGCTCAAACATTTTTTTTAATTTCAATATAGTTTAGTAACGACGTAGACAAACTTAAGAAAGTTTTAGGAAATGTATTGTTTTTAATAATGGAATATCGAAAAGTGTAAACACATTCAGAGGAATAGAAATAATTCAAAATATTTTATTCTACATAAGGCGTTCTTTAAAAATATTATGATAAATACAATAACTTTTAATCTATTGTTTAACATGTTAAAGATTTTATTTGCCGTAATTAATACTAGAGTCCTAAAGTAAATAATCTCATCAGTCACAAACGGAAATTGAAATTAATTCTTCCATAATTCGTAAAACAGTCAAACAGTCCAGTGTACCTTTTATTTTTTAAATTTATGATTACGATTTTGTCCAAATTATTACAGTTAAAATGAAATAACCATAAAAATAACTCATGTGAATAAAATTCAAACCAGTAAAACAATTTCTTTGTATAAATGTGAGGGTGTCTTAATTATTACAAATCATTTATGATGAACGTCCAATGATACAACTTTTGGAAAATCATTCCTTTTTCATTAAAATGTAAGATAAATAAATGTTTTATACTATGATGAAATACTAGCATGTAACATTTACAATACAATACACACTTAAACAAATTTTAAATTAAAGATATCGTAATATCGTAAATTTGTCAATTTTCATTTTACGTCTTTTTTTTTTTTTTTTTTCAATTATTAAAAAACTGCTCGGAGAATCAAAACGCCACTTATTTCCTTACAAACTACCATACCATACATACTATATAAACAAGGTCTGAAATTCAACAAAAAGGTCTCTTGTCAATTTTTTTAGTTTTATTTGATTAAGTTTTCTGTTAGAAAAGTAGTTTTTGGAAACAAAAAAAAAAAAAATAAAGATTCTTCGCATTAATTAGAATCTAAAAAAACAGCATTAATTTAATTAACTATGTGAAACGTTTGATGACTACAAATAAAATGTTTATACAAGTATTGCAGAGAACACAACTAAAACACCATTAGATATGTATATATATATAATATATGTATGTAGGTATACATAAACATTCATGTAAAATTATACAAATATTACTTTGATATAGAACGGTCCGCTAATACTGTTTTGATATTAACTAATAGAAATTGCGGTAATTTTTGTTGATGGTTTAAATAATATTAGAACCATTAAATTCGTGTTTATTACGATCGCTCGAAACCCGGTTGAGAACTTTATTAAAACTATAATGTAACAGATAAGCATGCCAGTTACATACATATGTTGATTTGGCAAAAGTGTAGAGTGTATTATGCGATGTTGGCATTTCATTATTATGTTATAAATTTATTTGTTTTACATTTCGATGAAAAGTTTTTTGGAAATGATTTTCTAACAGTTGTATTGCAGGAAGTTTATCATAAATGATTTGAAAAATAATTTGATATACACTCGCATGTATTATACAAAGACTAACAAATTTGTTTTATCGGTTTAAATTGTATTCGTATGAATTATTTTTACGATTATTTTATTTTAACTATTATAATTAAAAAAAAATAAAATAACACTGGGCTATTTAGTATTTACGAATTATTGGAGAATTAATTTCAGTCACCGTTTGTCTGGTTTCCCGAGCAAAGTTTATCATTTTGAAATTAGATACTTATATCAATGTATAGGTATCATGAATGTAAATATATTTAATTTAATCATTATTGTGTTATAAAACGTGAAAAATATAAAAAAAAAAAAAACAAACATTCTTAGTATAACCAATAGATCTCTCACTACGTATTTATCTAAAAAAAAGAGTTTATTGTTGTAGGTTTTTTCAAGGTTTAATAGATGGTGTAATGAGGTTTTGACTACAATGATTTGTCAGAACTTCAACATTTTTAATTAGAAACTAAATGGCTAAAAGATCTTTTACACCTTGTCAACTTCATAATTACAACAGTGGTGCGACGAACGTCCGGAATTGTTTTAATGGAAAATAAATTTGAACTTGAATCATAATCAAATGTTTTCAATTAATGTAGTTTTTGGACTATTCCCCTACCTGAAAATGTTGGTCCTACCACCGGCCTGACCTATGATATAATAATATAATAATTTAACATAAGCAAAAAATTATAGTATATTTTGTTCACCGTATGCAATTTCGATTGAAATACTATATTATCATATATTTTATAATATGATAACTGATGACACTCCTAGATGCTAAAACCTACTTATATTTATTATTTATTGGTATTACTACTATATAGGAATAATAAAATAAGTGGACATTTAGGTAAATTCACCGTGCAGAAAAGATAACAGTAGGACAATTATTAATACTTGCTACGGTGACAATTATTTTTAAAATTATGACTAATTGTACAGCTTATTGCAATTTGTTATCATCTTAATATATTAATATTATTCACTTCTAAAGTGTGCACTGTGCAGTAGACAGTTGTGCATTCGCCATTCAGTATTGATGAATTGAGGATATTATTAAACTGTACTGCTGTATTGCCTACATATACATATCTTTTTAATATTTTTAATACATTTAATTAATTAATAAAAAATTGGCTAAACTTATATAAAAAAAATCTGATTTTACAAGTTTGACTTATTATAATTTTTGCAATTTTTTCAATTATCAGAACGGATTCACGTTAAACTATGATTTTAATCGACGGAGCCTGGGTTTTGATTTAACACATTTTATATGAATTTAAATGCATTTTTTCAATTTAATTTTTTTGTTAATTTCTAGTTTTATTAAAATATTGGAAATTATGTAAAAAAAGGAATTTAGGTTACACTTATTGATTATTTTAATTTAAATTGCTTTAATCTAATCTTTTTTATTTTAAAAATTAAAAATGTAATTCAATTTTTTTTTTTTGAATTCCTAAAATTATATTATACCAAATCTGTAATCAAAATATTATTTTCTAATACATAAATATTTCTATTTATTGTTCCTATAGTGCTATGTTAATGGTGTATGTGACATAGTTCAGCTATACCATCTTAGAATATAACCCGAGAGTCCACTGAAATTGGTGATGATAGAATTCATTGTTATTTAGTTATTATCCATGTTCAAAATATTTCTATATTATGTTGTTGAGATACTTCTGTTTATAATACGTATCTATATACTCATGGGTAATTATATTAAATTTGTTTTATGTATGATCGATATTTAATAATTTATTAGAATATTAAATTTATTAGAAGTGTTAATATTTTTGTCTATTGGGATATATCGTTACTAATTCTTTTTTTTTTTTTTTTGTGGCTCTACTTTATAATTGTTGGCCTCTAATTGGCCTCTAATATCTAAAAAAAAAAATTATAGCGTCTCCACTGTTTGTAAGATTTAAAAATATTAAAAATATTTTAGGATATTTTTGATACGATAAGAAATACAATTATCAATAAATTGTTTTTTATATTCGTTGCTGTCCACCAAAAATATTGTTAAACCAATGTCACACATTTTAAGCGGTATGATTTCAGATATTATTCTAATGATGAAAAAATATGTGACTATGTTCTATGGATATTCATAAATATAATCTTAAAAATTATAATAAATTAGTAGGTATCTGCTAAGAGACGAAAAAAAAAAAAAATAAAAAAATATAAGATGAAATATTATTGACGAGGACAAATACTGGTAGTGGTAGACATATTTTAAAATGCATGTATATTTTTATGGAAAAGAAGACATTTATTATTAAGTAGAAAATAAAATAAAATTAATCATACCCTTTAAAAAAAAAAAAAAAACTGGGCTTTCAGTGTACACTTTTCGAAAGCTTCGACAGTATCTAAATAATTAATAACTTCTTTTGTAAGAATAACTAATTGGCTGTAAGGTTATAATTTTTCAGTTTTTCATGGGCACGTCTTTTGACTTTTAAGAAGTAAAAAAATAAACCGACTGACGTGCCATTATTGTTAAACACAATATATAGTTCGAGCTTTTCATACGAACCGGTAAAATTACAAAATATTACTGGGTGAAATTGAAAAAAAAAATGGTTTCTCGACAGTTAATTTGTATATATATATACAGTGGAACCTCGATAACTCGAACCTCTATAAGTCGAATTTTCGATAACTCGAAGGAATACCTTGGCCCCTGGCTTCCAATATATGATATGTGTGTGATATGCATATGTTTTCCATAAGTCGAATTTTCGATAACTCGAATTTTTTTTTCGCCCCCAACCGATTCGAGTTATCGAGGTTCCACTGTATATATAAAAGAACAACATTTAAAAAAGATTCTAAACAAGGTATCGCACTAAACGAATGCACAGTGTCTGAGAAAAAACTGAGATCAAATTTAATCAAAATCTTCGTAGATGATAATATTGTAATAATACATTCGTAGCTATCCTTGATGAATAAATCGTCCTGTATATAACGTATATAAATGTTATGGTCTAAAAAAATTGTCGGATAAAAATCGAATAGACTCACATAGGTTCCACATCGTATGCATTATATTTTCTTACGGGTGATTTTTAATATGATTATTATTATTATTATTATTATTATTATTATTTTTAATATCACGAGATGAATCTTCCAAAATAATATATTATTTCTCTACGACACAAGTAAAAGATGACTATTGTTGGTGGAAAAATATAATATTGCGTGGGAGTACAATATACTAACAATTTTACTGCACCGTATAGTATATACTCATCATAATAATAATACACTTACGGCAAGGACGAAAACAAGTACAAGTTAAGAATAAAAAAAAAATAAATAAATTCAATTACTTATTTATTCTAGACAACATTTTTGACATTTTTATTGTTCTTACGCGGGGTACGACGATTTAAACATTAAAAAAAAAAAATAACGGTACTGCTGTGTAAACGGTATAAGGTATGTGATATAAATTAATATGATTCAGTTTATATCCAAACACGATGTCAAACAATTGCCAAAAAAAAAAAAACGATTATGAGCAAAATTCGACTAAACATGTTTTGAAATGCGACGATTTTGAGATATTATTTATTACATTTTAAACACTAAACGCTTATAAAAAATAATCATGACTACGGATTTCCGAATTTAGCAGTATTGTAAATACTTCCCCCCAAAAAATTGTTTAAATTTTCGTAACTACGTTCGGGGCGTATTTTTCTTTAACTTCACAATTATATTATATCTACAGAAGAACTATAACCATTAACAGTGACCATTCAATTTCCCATAGGAGTAGTCGCAGAAATCGTGAGATTATTGCAAATTTATTAAACTACTGTTTGAGATATTTAATTATTTTATTATATACAGAATAAGATTTTCTTCTTTTCGATTCGAATACACCGATATATTTTTTTTTTATCTGAACATTTCAAAAGTGTACAATACAAAAAGACTTCGTCACTAAAATATTGTGTAAACTGTACGCGGGTGCTTCGTGTGTATCTGACATCCGAGTGCTGTATAAAGAAATTAATCACGTTGAGGCTTTGAGGGTTCTCAAGTGAGGATTGTATGGTTACGTTTCGGGCTAGGAAAAGAAAACGTTTTTTAACAATATTATTTGATAGACGTCATACAACCATCAACGCCAAGTTGCCAACATGGTTTACAAATAAAATTTGAGTGTAAATGGATAGGTACGTACTTGTGATGGAAAAAATCCGGATATACTGAAATTCGATAATACAAATTTTTAAAAACCGATAATACAAATTCCGGATTTTCGAAAGTCATCATCATTCGTGAAGTAAGTCAAAATATCTATTTTACTTTTCCCTCCAATACATTGAGTAATAGTTAACTGGTATTATATTTAATTAAACATCAATGTATAAATAAGTACCTTTTTTTAGGGTACCAGTGGCTTACGCAGAATTTTTCAAACGGGGAGCTGGAGACAAATTATAGTAAATGCAAATTATGTTTATAGTTTATATTATTGATTTCAAAGTTAACACGGTCAATGAAGCGAGGATACATTACCTTATATTCCCTTTCCCTTGAGTACACTACTGTTGGGTAGGTACCAATCTGTTTAGATCATACTATAAAGTTATCTAGATAAAATATATGCTTTGTAACGCACGGAAACACGTTTGATTACTTTTTCGATATTCAAGATTATTGCTTACAAAAATATAATTTGGAAATTACCCAAAAATTGTCATCCTGCGTTGATCACGTTGCGCTGTCGTTGTTAACAATAATAATAAACTGCCTGATCATAGCTGTAGTCTCGTAAACCGATGTTTATATTTTTGTTTCATAATCGAAAATATATAATAACTGATTGGTTCGATAAATAAAATGGTCCTCGATTTTATACGGTTTAACGACGACAAACAAATAATAAATTAATCGTGTTTATAATAATTACAATGTAAAATAATGCGATGCCCTTAATAATATTAAACACAATCGAATCAACCGTGTAGATTCTCTACATTTCTAAACTATTAAACTAAAACGTATCGAGGACGAAAATTAATTGAAAATATACGTAGAAAGAAAATAAAAATCATCAAATAAAAACGATTTAAAAAAATAAGAAAATTCTAGACGTACTTATCAGCTATCACCATGAGTAGGCCAACGACATTAGTAGGGAATTGGTTTAGTTTAATTGCTAAAAGTAATGGCAAAACGATTGCCATCAAAAAACTTTTTGAAGTAGAGTTAAACAAATCTATGAGGTTGTTTAGGTTACACTAGTATTAGTCGTGTGTTTACCTTCCATGTGGTAAAGGTAACTCAGAAATCCATAAATAAGAAACCATTAAATCGTTTTTTACGGAATTATTTATTTTTTTTTTTTTTAACTCTTAGATAAATGTCAAAATCAAATGTTCAAATAAAATACTAACGGGTGAAAATCCCATATCTTTTAAGGGACACGGTGTAACTTTTTGGCTAACTGTAAAATCGTTTTCCGACAAAAAAAAATGTTTTATACTTATTTATAGTTAAATGGTAACACGTGAATGGTATTTAGACGTGCGTTTTAAGAAAATGTTACATTTGTTTAATAAAGTTTATAATTAATATTCCATAAACGTTCCAGGAGGGTTAGTGCGTCTGCGATTTATAATGGTGTTCGAGAATAAAACATTCAAATCACATAATTTCAACGTTTCCCTGAGAAAATTAATTAAAACTTAGATTTAGGTATATTTGAATAGACTCGATTTTACTACATTATTACTATACGAATACAAATTCGAATGGATTGAACAAATGATCGGTAGTCTAATAATAATGCTAATATAGTAAAGCAATAACACTTTTTTTTTACATTTCTCGATTATTTAGAATTATTACTATATTTTTTTTTTGACTATAGCCGGATCCTCATTGAAGTACCAATATGGTTTATGCACCGGATCTATAGAATTTTACAAAAATAATAAACTATGGATCACCAGTTTCTTATTTTGTTTTAAATTTAAAAGCAACTTTTTCGAGACATTTTTTATAGATAATTGTATGTTAGATAACTTATCTTGTTTATGTTATTGCTTCAAATTTTAAAATAAATTAAAAAACCCGCCAGACTACCAAATTCAAGTCATTTTCAATTCGTTTGCGCCTTGGAACGGAGTTTAATAAACAGAATAACATTTAACACCTAATTGTACCAAATGTAATAGATTATATTGAAGATCGGTATGGGTAAAGAGTTTCAACGTGTCAAAATAAGGACCATTCTAATCTATATAAGTACAGTTTATCGTCTGCCCAACCCGGATGAATAGTATGTATATGTCGCGTGAAACGCTATCCGAAATAAAAAATAATTAAATCGTCAAGATAACTATTTTTAAACTGCATTCAACCCATATGTTAGAAATAATAGATTAAATATTACATTTTTATTAATTCACCAACGAGTTATAAATTAAATTATTCGGTTACATCGATCACAAAACCTTTCACGTATCCACGATGATACACAATACCGTCGGTTTACCACTTGTATTACGTTTCGGCTTAATTTTGAAACTGAGCCGCTGAAAGAGAATTGTTTTTTCCCTCGGTAAAACACGCGGCCGTTTATTTATCTTTGTCTAGATAACATTATTCTAGCAATATTGAATAAATTATGTGCCGCTATTTAAAAAAAAAAAAAAAAGTAACACCTTTGGGGCAACCGCTACTGTAACACATAAAACGTATGGCGGTGATGATAAATCGTGTACGAAAACGTCGAGTCGTCCGGTTGGGTTAGTACTTAAAATTCTATAAAAAAAAAAAAAAAAAAAAAAAAAAAAAAACAAAACCCGCCGAAAAACGTAAAATATGGTTTTGAAAACGTTTAAACGCCCGGGGGAGAAAACGATTACAATATAGTCGTACGGGGGGGAGGGGGGGGCACTAAACGTAACGCAATACTATTTCCGTTATCGTTATTGTTGTTCGGTGGCAGGCGCGGACGGCGACAAATCGTACCCGTGCCTACGCGACCGATAACGTGTTCAATGACGACGGTTATGAACAACCGCCCGCGCGCCGGCGGTCGTCGAGTTATAGCGCAACTGCGTGCGGCACCGCGATGCCGCCGGGCGCGACGGTCCGCGCGCCGAAATGGTTTTCGGCTGTTGTCCGGAACCGGGCGTTTTACGGGCCGCGCGCGGGCGAACGACGGACGAATTATTGAATTATGCCGCGGTCGCGTTACCATCATACCCGGCCAATCGTAATGTTTACGCGCGATGCGGTGCCACGCGCCGTTCGGTGTCCGACGGCGGTCGAAGCGCGCGAAAAACGGCGTCGGTGTAACGGACACGCACACGCGCACGCGCACCAGAGACCGGCGGCCCGGATCGGTCCGGCGGTTACTGGCGGCGCGGTTTTAACGCGTTCGATGTCCCGCGCTACGGCGTTCGTTATGTGCGCGCGTAGCAGTGGGCGAAGAAACGCCGGCGGCCTGAACTCGAGTAGTGTTCGGCTTTGCGTTCCAGTCCTTCGTACGCGGCGCGCGGTAGCCGTTCCGTCGTAAAATTGCACCGCAAAACGAATACTATTTTTTTTTTTTTACCAAACAAAATGAACCAATTGTTCGCTTTTGAAAATAGAAATCGAACGTACATTTACTAAAAATTCAAAATGTTCTGGGAATGTGCGAAAAGATAAGTTTGCAATACCATATTTGAAATGCGATGGTCCAAATTCGAATTCCTCGCGCGAGTCCCTATAATATTTCATACCGGTTTACAATCAGCGTTGAGGACTACCTAGATAAATTTATCTAGATACAAAGTGACTCATTTATTATCTTATCTAGATATTCGCTTTTTTTTCCTAAAACCGTTCTATCAGAACACTATCTAATTAGAATATATACTCATAACATCACTCTATATTACTCTATGCTCTACTATAAAATCGTATAGAGTTCACACTTTGAGACGTTGTTTTACGAATCGTTGAGTTGAAGGTTTTCGACAACACAAATTTTTATACAGATACTGTATAGATAATAGATACGTAATGTATAGGTAATTCATTGTTCAAAGTCGACGGTGAAAATGAGTCTTAAGTATTGACTTGACATTTTTATATAGCAAAAACATAGATGATTAATCGCCGACATTAAATGCATTTTATTTTGCGCGTTTAATCGCCGCGTTTCTAAAGATAGGAACTCGCGCGATCAATCGCAACACACTATTACACGACATTATTGTAGTCAAAATGTAATAATATCATAATATTATCGTAATTTTTATGTATGCTATCATTGATTATAAATACTAGTTACTATTTATAACCAATGACGGTATTAACGAACAACGATTGATGATTTCAGCAATTCGCGTAGGCCATAAATATTGAAAAAACTCAAAACGCTTAAAACATGTTTATCTAGATAAAATTTGGATTACCTTTATTTAATCCAGACAAGTGTAAAATTAATTTATCTTTATATGTATCTAGATAAATTTATTTGAAATTATCAGTATCTTATCTAAACGAAATTTTCATTATCTATTCTCAACACCGTTCACAATACGTCATATTTCTAAATTTCCATAATAATATATATTGCAAAAACAAATAAAAGTCTAATGCGAATTAATTATTTAAATAGTGTATTATGATTTTATTCGCATAAAACCAAATAATACAAATTAAAAAAAAATCCTCGAAAATTTAAAATACCTGTAATAACAAAGTCGTAAAGAGCTGATATTTTTCTGAAATAGTTCCACGTCTAGAAAACGTTAACGTGCAATACGAATCATAGAATATTTCGGGTTTTTAGCAGAGATTGTCCTTGTGGAAATATTCCCGTTCGTCCGATTTTTAACAGATTGTTTAGAGAAAAATCAAAAAAAAAACTTTTTATACAAAAATTGTGCAAAAAAATGAATAAAATTCACAAACGTATTATAATCTATACGTTTCTCCTTGCGTTCAGAATCTAAAACAAGGCAGTTAAGTGTTATATAAATTAACTAGTAAAATGATAATACAGACTAAAAAAAAAAAAAAACAAAAAAAGGTATTTAAAATCACATAAAAAAGAAGTATTGCACGGCAGAATCACGGAATAGCTAAAGAAAGTTTATATGTTTAGATGTTTTATTATATTGCATACATATCAGCTAAAGAAAGTTTATATGTTTAGATGTTTTATTATATTGCATATATATCAGCTAAAAATTTATACAAAATAATTCATGCATAAAATCATCCTACGTGTAACTAGTGACGTCGCTCCATGATAAGAATGATATTATAATATTTATGGTTAAACTGTGACAGAATACCGCGGCATTCTAAATTATTATTTATTCGATCCTGGAGATAAGGGATGAAGTACGACATTCAATGAACAAAATACCAAACAAATGAGTAAACTCTACCCGTAAGACGTTCTCGAATATATAATTTTTATAAAATACCTATATATATATAAATACAGTTTATGCCGATCAATACTACAAGTTTTTTGGGGAAACTATGAACGTTTAAATGCGGTAATTCGGCCCGTCTTTAAGATTTCTAGGTTTTTGCTTCTCTCTCCCCCCCCCCTCATTTCCACGTCATCTCTATTTATCAATCATTTTCACTTTTCACACGAGTTACGTGCGATTCCCGCAATGTGATCAGAATCTTTACAACCCTGAAAACAGAAAATCAATGATAATATAAAGGAAAATAATGTTATTTTTCCAGAGTCTACGGCTCGAATTCCCTTCTCGAACACCTACCTACCTGTTATATTATTTTTAAATCACTATTGAACAGTTAGATATTATACAATATAATCAAGAAGAAACAACAATAACAACGAATGCACTGGTACATATTAAATTAGGTAAATTGAGTATCTACTGTTCCAGAATATTATAAACGCGCTTACCTACTGCAGCAAACTCTTGCTTTCTTCGTTTATTCGCATCGCATGATGAACATTGTAAACCTGTCTCAAGACATTTTAAATAACATAACTACGTATTATAAAACGGACATTGTGGTACTTTCTTTGAAATTTGCTTATGTATGATATATTCAGTTACCTTCGCAAACAAAAAAAAATAATAATAAAAATATCACCAGGAACGTGGACGGAACTTGCCCTGAAAAAAGTTATATAATAATAAATTGCTACCAGAGCGGTGTCAAGAAAATTATTTACGTATTAAAAAGTTTTAATAGACTGGAAATAAAATGTATAAATTATAAGCGATGTGTCGATAAGAAAACGAATTTTATTTTTAACTCCAATAATTCATAAAGAGAAACTTCAACTTCGTATTATATATTATGTTTCATTAGTTTTGCAATAGCAATGAGTAGATATTACTTATTTATATTTTGTATAATACGATTCGATAAAACAGAATGAAATATGAATTTTTTTTCAAAACCAGATTTATTTAGCACTGTAGGTACTAGCCACTATTGTAGGTGGAAAGCTGAAAAGATAAAAGATGTAGAGTAATTTAGTTTAATGTGAAAACAACGATAAATAATTATAATCAAAAACCGATTATAAGTAGTAAAGCTTGTTAAACACTATGTAAAACGTATTTTTTTTCGTGTTATCAAGAAATTAACAAAAATACAACCACGTATCAACGAAATTTGTCGTACAGTTTTTTTATATTTTAACTGTTCGATAAAAACAATTGATAATATAGATATTTTTTTCAAATAAAATTATCAAACAAAAAATACGCATCAATTTTAAAGTATCAAAACATTTTTAGTAAATAAAAAAAGGTTTAAGAAAAAAAAACCCACGTCTTAGTATTATTTATATTTTCTCCCCGGCACTTAAAATCTTAAACATACTACTATCGTTTATTAAAACGGGGAAAAAGCTAATACTCCTTAAAACACAGACGACAAATTGAATATAGAGAATTGAAAAACAATTGTTGCACTCTATTGTGTTTGATAATAGTTTTATAGTTTCCCAAATCAATTTATAAGAGCTAAGGAATTATAATTTGCAAAACCGACAACCGTAACGCTATACGTTCTGAATCGTAAGTTATATTCTCGATCCGAGGTTTTTATATACCGATTTGTATAGTAACGTTTATTATTAAAAGATATAATAAAGCGGTACACAGCAAACACGGTCAAAGTTTTAGTCAAGAGTCGTGGTCTAACGGATTTCAAAACACCGCGACGCCGGTTAAGTATGGGCCGCGTCGTCATTTGCCGTTAGATTTCCCATATTATAGAGAGAGTAAAAGAAATTCGAAGACAAAAATAATTTCCCGAGTACACCGAACTTTATGTTTTTCAATAGCACTAAGTTTTCCGCCATTAAGATAAGAAAACGAAAAACAAAAACCAAAAATTATAGCGAATGTTCATAACTAAGAGCATAGGCCAGGCCCAGATTGACCGTTATGCGCTATAGACAATTGTCTATATCGCCCAATTGTTCAAAGACGCCAAATATTTGTGTTCACTATTTCAATCGAATTATAATAAAGTTTCTTTATCAATTTTTGTTTGATGTTTTTTTTTATTTAAAGAATCTTCAGAAGATTATTTAGCTGCTACTTATTAGAAGTCATTTAAATATTCTGGAAAATTATAATTGAATGTTCCATCATTTGAAAAGTTAGGGATGCAACTCAAAAAAGGAAAAAAGTATACCTAATTAAAATATCTATCCTATTATTTTATGAATCAAAGATTAAATTTTATATAAATTGTTCATTATATATAAGAAAAGGAGTGGTGACAACGTCCTCAAAAAAAATTAGCATAGGTATTTGCCAATAAAATAATCGCATAATTCATATTTTCTTTAATCCGGCTCTGTAAAAAGGTATCAACTAAAAGTTCCTCAATTTAGTCGTAAAAATTGGTTTTCATGTTTTTTGGTTGAATTCAAATTTGTTTGAAGCTACGGTAAAAATACTACAGATGCAGCTCCCCTTCCATTATTTTCGGTTATAACGTGATCGTGTAAATTCTATAGGTTTATTCTTGTCCAGTGTAGTGTAAACATACATTTTGAATACATAGATGAAGATAAAAAATAAATATTATCTAATTATTATTAGATATGGATTAATAATCGGACATTTTTTGCCCAAATAAAACAAAAAGCTAAATTTGTTTTCATTGTCTATCACACGACTTAGTGCCAAATGTGTAACAGATATGGAATAAACGTTTACATTTCGTTAAAAAGTTTTGTATTAAATGTAACGTAATAAGAATAGTTAACATATCGTAATATTCTAAATATTCCCAGTAGTACTTCTAATAAATATGTTAATTTGATTTAAATAAAAGTCGTATTTAAACCGTCATGTTTTAATCCACTGGTAATTTTCAACAGAAATTATGCGATGCATAGAAATATAATTTTTCTTTCCCTTCCGTTTTTTTTTTCTCTCTCCCGTACATTAATTTTAATTGGATCCTTTTCACAGAGGTTCTACCCGAGACCAATTTCGTCGCGATTTCGCCGCCTAACCTGCGAACGGCCGAATCTGAGTGTACGGCGTTTTCTATCCGGGAGAATACGTATTCTAAACGTATATGGATTACTCAAGAATTAATTGAAGGTACGGGTCGTGGCCCAGCGATCATTACCGAACCGAGCAGATTATTCGACCGACGAGGGACGTAAAACTCTCCGGTCGTGGACGGATCGAAAACCTAAATAGTCATTTATATATATTGTAATATAATTATAACTATCGTAATTCGTTATTTCGACATTCCGTCCAGCATATTATGTATTATAAGCAGGTATATGGGGAATTTGTGCAATTTAATTTGTACAAAATACGAAAATATGGTCTATCTCTCACTATCTCTCTCTCTCTCTCTCTCTCTCTCTCTTTTTCGCTCTATGCGTGTATAATATATGTACACACACTTTGGTATTTCCCGGGGAAAACGGTCGGAGAAAAAGTATCGTTGTGATCAGGATTACGCGGCGTTCGGCTCATTTAAATAATATTCAAATACGTTTTCTTCAAACCGAATGGCATTATCCGTTCTGGGACGTCCGCGGGTACGCTAACTTCCGACGTACTTACAATACAGGTAGGTAATATAATACTATATGTAATAAAGGTACTCTTTTTCAACAATATTGCACACAATATAGTAACTGATGCAAAAGACACATTATGTTTTGATCGTTTGGACCGTCGTTTTTATTTATTTATTTTATTTTTGTAGAATTATAAATTTATTTTTTAATCATTTGTTTTTATTTTTTGACTATGGATGGAGACAGGAAGGCACTTTATTATATATGTACAATATGTTCATTTGCTATCTATGAACAAATTTTCGCCCAGAAATCATTATGCCCCGTTCATCGAAATCAATACAGGTGATTTCAAGAACGTAGCAAATTTTGTCCAGTAGGTGCACCGAAGAATTGAAATACAATCTTTTAAAATAGCATAATACGAGTACTATAAACGTTTATACAGTCCGGTTTCTGATAATTTCGTTTTTGTTTGTTTGTTGTGTTCTTGGTGAAAAATAATGCCAGATACAGTATATAAACTAAATTATCCTGTATAATTTTCTACTCTGTTTCAAAAATTATCCACCTACAATCGTGGCCTACTCACGGTACGTAATATGTCTAGTTAATTTTCAATGTGTTTATCGTCAAATACTAACAATGGAAAATCAAGATCCGATACGATATAATCAGTAGTATGTATATGAATTAATGAAAATATTATATTAAAACACCGATGTACATTTTACTATATGGCGAAACCAGAATAGGTATCAAACATTAAACTTTTATAGAAGTTAAACACAACTTAATTCCGTAACGAAGTGCACATAAAATCTAATTATTTTTTATTTGCTTAATGTATAACCCACGTAAACGTATAATCGTTTAAATGATAAAATGACAATCACGGGTTATACACACATTATTACAGGACGTTTAAATATGTAGAAATATTTCAAGTAATATAAGGTATAGTGATTTTTAAACTAAGATCCGAGTCTGTGGAGGTTATTGAAGTTGTTTGCAATAACGTACGCTTTTTATTCTTGCTCTTCCATCTTCGGGTGA
This sequence comes from Cinara cedri, assembly GCA_902439185.1. Taxonomy (NCBI): domain Eukaryota; kingdom Metazoa; phylum Arthropoda; class Insecta; order Hemiptera; family Aphididae; genus Cinara; species Cinara cedri. The sequence continues at coordinate 228,233 of CABPRJ010000005.1, forward strand.
AACTTTTTACGGCAGTAAAATTTTTCGTAAAATTTCACGCGGTATATCAATCGGTAGAAAATTAAATTTAGATATTATAATATTTTAGACAGGCCATTTTTTGATATTATGCGTTCAACAGTTTTCTTTACTGTAAAAACTACACGTAGGTATCGAAAAAAGAAAAAAAAAACGAAACAAATTTATAGACATCAAAAAAAAAAAACTGTATTTTAACACGTTTAGTTTAGAGACTGGAAATATAATGATTTTATAGATTCTAGTTCCGGTTGGGTTTTGAAAACAATTTTAATTGGCCTTTGGTGAAGTTAATTATAGTTCCCGCTTACAATATATTCCGTAGTTCTGTGTTGTATCTCCTACGCCATTCACCGGTGTGGACATCTAATATGGGTTCACATATTTGTCCCCAGATTTTCTTTTCAAAAGTCCTCAGTTTCCTTTCTGTTGTGCTAGTCTTAGTCCAGGCTCACATCCACGTGTGAAAATTGAACTTATAATGGTTTCATGTATTCTAAATTCTATTCCATTTGACAATATCTTAAAATTGAGGAATTTCGTTAGAGCTTAAAAGATTTTTACAGCTTTGTTCAGGGGAATGTTAATTATTATTTATAATAAACACTATTTGGATTAAATTATTTATTTTGCATTATTATCTTTCTGATTTGAAGGAACCGATAAGAACGTAAGCGAACCAAAAATGTTTAATTTAATTGAAAAATGTTCGGTTGTTCGAATTGATAATTATGGGTTCCATTAAAGGTTTGGGTTTTAAAATTTTATTCAACAACCAGATCAATCGATATTGGTTTTAGTCCTTGTTTCGTATTAAAATCGTGTTTTTTTCGCGCAAATTGATTTTACTCACAATATTCTCAAAAAAATGAATAAATAAAAAATAAAAACAATAATAATAATAATAATAACCAAAAACATAATATCTGTATCCGAGTATTTTTTTATCACGTATAAAATATTTTAGATAATTTATGAAAATTTAATAGTAGTTGATTAGTCAGATATTCACGTATCACGTAATGATACGTGAAAATATAATACAAGTTTATTTGTTTAGGATACCTATGCTTTTATGCTTTTGTTTACATCGCGTATCGAAAAACTTTATAAATTTTCGGTTTTCAACTCACTACCTATATACTTCTCATATTTTATCATATTACAAATTCTCGTGTTTTCTGTAAAACTTTAAATGAATCCGTACCCAAATACAATATTAAACAAATAATTCATTAGCTGTAATGGTTTATTGGCAAAAAGTTGGAATAGTAGAGCATACGTACTTACCTATTTCATTTCCACGCAACTCACCGGTCTTAAAAACTTTAAATCGTTAGAACTAACGAACTGTTTATTCAATATTTACATCAATATAATATATACGGAATATATATGAAAAAAAAAAACTCGTACTTGCTATAAATTTAAATATAAAATAAGAAGAGAGGTCGTAGTTTGAAAATCAAATTTGACCATTTTTATTTAATAAAACTATTTTGTGTTATTTATTTTGTTTTGTTTTGTTTTTATTTTTATTGAATAGGAAAAAAAACCATATACATAAATGATTTCTATTTGAAAAATTATTGCTTAAAAAAATATATATTCCATATAGTACAGGTATACAAAAAGACGTACTGGAATAATAGAGACGGGTGCAGCCACTGTTATAGATGATTTAAACATCGGAAGTCTAAAGAAATATCAGTTAATCGACGATGATGATTATACACTAACAATATTTTTATGTCAGTTAAGCACCGCGGAGAATAAACGGAACGTGGAATTTCACGAATTTACTTGAGAATTATTAATTCCTAAAATACTGATAGTGTCTATTATAGACTTTTGGATTAGGATTGCTCGCTCCTACGGAAGGGCCAATTATCAATAACGGTATTGATAATTGGTAGTTAAAATAAAAATATTATAATAACAACCTTGAACAGCAGAGCTAGCCGAATTTCCCCCCACTCACACTAATTTTCCATTTACAGAGAATAACGGAATACATATTACATGATATTATAACGTCCTTACGTCAGGTGACCGTAAGGGCAAATATTTGATCCCAGAGAAGACAATCAATTTTAAATTTTTTTTTTTTACAATCTCGTCTTACGTATTTTTTTTTCCTTTATGTTCTAATCTAAATTGCTAAGCGTATGATTATTTCAGAACAATTTAGCTGTAAATTAAAATATCCTAAATCTGCGATGTACTTTTTGTTTGGCTAAAACGAAATATTTGAAGAGCTAAGCGCGAAAGTAGCAAATTCTATTATATATACCACATTTATGTAAATAGACCAGACCGTGGCCTGTTGTTTTGCTCAAAAACATGCCTTGCAGGAATAACTCTCATACCTTGTAAAATGATCAGATTTCAGTTGCCTAACGTTTCTATAATTATACAATTATTAACTAAAAATCGGTAGTAATTTTATTTGTATTTATTTTTTATACATGTGATATATGTATAATATAAAATGTGAAAATTTGGATAAATCAATATATTTTCCAGTGTCGTAAAAATGTGTTGTAAATTTGTATTGTTTACATAGTAACACAGCAACAATATTAAAACCTATAAAAACAACACATAGACTTATTCGGTTTCCCAGGGACGTTTAACTTCTATGATAAAAATTACACAACCAATTTGATTGTTTTTTTTATCGAACATTTCAAATCGAGCTTTGTAAACTCCGTAAAAATATTGTTTTGGTAAAATCGCATTTGCCATGAAACTTGTAAAATCAAAACCATTTGATACATATACACCCTAAACGTAAATATATTTGTTGAATAATATATATTAAAGTATAACATTACGCGAATTATATTTACTGCAGGATATGGACAATTCCGATTAAAATTATTATTTTTTGTTGTTAGATTGAATGTGGTTCTCAAGTTACCAAATACTTTCTCAAACGATGAACATGCTTTGGAAATTTTTAAAATTAAAGCATTGTCTTTCCAACCACCGATGGAATCTTTGACAGCATTGATTATAACTATCTATAAACAAATTTACACATATATATATATTTCATTTTAAACGTATAATTTAATATTATTTAAGCCAATAAATAACAATTCGTAATATTACGTCTAANATTGAATGTGGTTCTCAAGTTACCAAATACTTTCTCAAACGATGAACATGCTTTGGAAATTTTGTAAATTAAATTATTGTCTCTCCAACCACCGATGGAATCTTTGATAGCATTGGACATAACTATCTATAAACAAAGTTAGTCGCCTAGTGAATTCAAATTAAAAATTAATAACATTTTGCGATTATAATTGTAATACCTAGTTACGTATATATGGAGTACTAATATTTTTAGTAATTTACCAAATTGAAAATTATTAAAAAAGTTTTCTGACCCCTAGATTAAAATTAACTGAATTAATATTTAATACATCTTGTTAAATCAATGTTTAAACTTAACATCAGGTTAATCGTCCAACGGTTTCTTATAGTAATTATAATATATTATCACGTTTATTTTTTTATGGGTACGATTTCAATAATTTGCTGTTTTGTTTAATAAAATTCAAAATAATATTAAATTATTCCTATTAATATTATTCATCTTTTCGTATATTTGATTTTGACCAAGTGGTTTGAGTAAGTTCGTTTGTCGGGTTTATTCATTTGATAAAGAAGTTAGTCGGTTATTTATTTTCTTCATTTTTTCTATATCTTCTTAAATTCAACGAAAAGATTAAATAATTTTTTTTAAATTCTACACCTTTCCGTGGATATTTTAAAACACACATTTTCAATAGTTTTTGATTTTTCAAGCTATTGTGATGAATATTAATGAACATAAATATTATAGTTTACGAACAGTTAAAATTTCACTTAGTCATTTTTTGCAAGACGGCACAATTCAGTTTTAAAAAAAAACCAGTATAAACATACTTACATTGTCAGAATCGTCCAATGGTTTCATACATGTAATATTACCTTTGACTTCAGAAGTGTTACTTGATATTCTATTCAAATAAAAATTAAATTCAAAAAGATGTTGTTTTTGTTTACATTGTATAACAGCTCTGGGATACACCTTGTATTCTCCCTGTTATTATTTAAGGTAAAAATCCATAGTTATATNATCTTTAAACAAAGTTACACATATATATATATTTTATTTTATAAGTATAATATAATATTATTTAAGCCGATAAATAACTATTAGTAATATTACGATGAATCGTCTGATTAATACAAATTATAATCACGATTTTCAAAGTTACAGACGGATGTCCGGTTTAATACTAACTGATATGATAGTCGCCTAGTGAAATCAAATTAAAAATTAATAACATTTTGCGATTATAATTGTAATACCTAGGTACGTACCTAGGTACGTATGTATGTAGTACAAATATTTTTAGTAATTTACCAGATTGAAAATTATTAAAAAAGTTTTCTGACCCCTAGATTAAAATTAACTGAAATAATTTTTAATACTTTATGTTAAATCAATGTTTAAACTTACATCAGGTTATTCGTTCAACTGTTTCTTATAATTATTAATAAATTATCACGTTTATTTTATTATGCGTACGATTTCAATAATTTGCTGTTTTGTCTAATAAAATTCAAAATAAGATAAAATTATTCTTATTAATATTATTCATATTTTCGTATATTTGATTTTGACCAAGTGGTTTGAGTAAGTTAGATATTCGGGTTTTTTCATTTGATAAAGAAGTTAGTCAGTTATTTATTTTTTACATTTTTTCTTTACCTTCATAAATTCAACAAAACAATTAAATAATTTTTTGTTAAATTCTACATCTTTCTGTGAATATATCAAAACATACATTTTCAATAGATTGTGATTTTTCAAGCTATTGTGATGAATATTCACATAAATATTATTGTTTACGAACAGTTAAAATATCACTTAGGCAGTTTTTGCAAGACGGCACAATTCAATTTTAATAAAAACCATGTATAAACATACTTACATTGTCAGAATCGTCCATTGGTTTCATACACGTAATATTACCTTTGACTTCAGAAGTGTTACTTGATATTCTATTCAAATACAAATTATATTCAAATAGATGTTGTTTTTGTTTACATTGTATAATAGCTTTGGGATACACCTTGTATTCTCCCTGTTATTATTTAAAGTAAAAATCCATAGTTATATTATAAATGATATAATATGCGCACGTGAAAAATATTATTTCGGTGAATTATTAAAGTTACTTACAACTGGAAGATTAGGAAAAAAGTTTAACTTTTCATTTTTCGATAACGCGCATGTTACGAGTACTAACAAAAACATTGATAAATGATTCATTATGTTATGCTGGTTTGTATTTTTGTAATATTATTATCAAACTATTCGAATAATGTGTTGGATACACACGTCTAAAGCTCAACACGTACANAATCCATAGTTATATTATGAATGATATAATATGCGCACGTGAAAAATATTATTTCGATGAATTATTAAAGTTACTTACAACTGGAAGATTAGGAAAAAAGTTTAACTTTTCATTTTTCGATAACGCGCTTGTTACGAGTACTAAGAAAAACATTGAAAAATGATTCATTATGTTATGCTGGTTTGAATTTTTGTAATATTATTATCAAACTATTCGAATAATATGTTGGATACACACGCCTATAGCTCAACACGTACACACTAGAATAACAATATAGTTATTATATTAGTAGTTGGCCATAAATTTATGTAATTGTGTTCATATCAAAAAGTTTTTCAATAACATCTGTGTGTATAATAGTTTTTGACTTTTTATATTGAAAACACTTGTTATTATTATACATATATTAATTATTTTAAATCGTCCAGATCTGTCCATCATCTATTTTTTCACCTCCGAATGACATTGAAATAATTGAGTATAGTTGTACCTATGACACAATATTTGTATTGTCGGTTATACAATTAGACTTTTGTCATACTCCTCTGTGATAACTGATAAATATAATAACATAATATGTTTGTGTATAAATTACACTCGTGTTATATTTCCCTAGATATTTTGCCGAGACCAAACAAGTTTATCTACGTAAAATCAACTAAAAACCTCTAAAATTACAAATAACTAGAGCTAAATGAATAGTGTAAAAATGTCAGATTTTGATTTTTTTCTTTTTTTTTAACAAGTGAAAGACTTTTTACAGGACGCATTGGACTTTAATTTTCATAAATTATATTTATAAATCCTACAATAAAAGTTTGAATTTTGCAAATTTTTACAAGTAATTACATTTTTAAAAATTTTGTTTTAGCAATACAATCAAAAATTGAAGCCCAATGCGCCTTGTAAAAAATCGTTCTCTTTCTTACAAAAAAAATGTATTTAAATCAGATAAATCTGCGTGGTGTGAGAGTTTATCCTGTAAACTGTATTTTGAGCGAAAAATCAAGCTTGTAATTTTTTCATCTGATTATCACAAATATATTGCTCTGCGAATAAAGTAGAAAGAAGAACTTTTTCAATTAGTTAAAATTAATATATTTTATACATTATTGTTAAAAATTTATCTTATGCTATTTATATTTTAATGTTATAACTTATATTGTGTCGAAATTGCAAAAAATCAACAAATTTTCATAAATTATTTGATTTATAATATCTTGTCTTCTAGTACGCGGTTGGTCTGGTTGGAGAATGGTCCGAAAATATAATGCAGTTGACATTACCAATATTTATTTACTTTTACCTATACCACTATATTGCTTTGAAAAATTCCTTAAAAAATTGGGGCCCATAATTATGCTTGGCATTAGGGCCAACCATACGTAAGTTGTTGCACTGCCTATATATAAAAGAAAACTAATTTTTACGCACGCTGATGATTAAATTGTAACCTAATCTTTTTTTTACGGTGCAGGCTGACCATTATAGGAGTTTTTTTTCAACTCTAGTGCAATTCGACTAAAATAAATTCGACCTTACCCTTATCCATTATTAGCCCCGCCGCCCTGGTTCAAATGGTTTTTTGTTTTTTTGTGTTTATCGTATATTTTTATTATTATTGTAGCGAACTATACCGGAATTCATGTTTCAATTCGTCCGCTTATAGTTCCGTTTGCGATACGCTCGATGATGTGTATTCTGACACGTCCTACGAATGGTATGTTCTCGAATTCAACAATAAGGTATAATACAACGGACTGCTATTTATTATTTTATTTCTATTTGTCCGAATACTCAATCGTGTACGATATAATATTATCTAATATCTTAAGTGCCTATATTATTAATACATTCCTTTTCATCTCTCCATCAGGTTGAAACTATACATCATATTATGTTCTACTGTTGTAACGGGGCGTAAACGTTTTCTACATACACCGCAGCCACGCTGTCGTCGTGAAAATAATAATTTTCATTTTTGTATTGTTCCTCCGTCGTGTTTCGGTGGAAACGATTGTGTGCGTCCGGAAATTTTGGTTCACAAGCAGTTTAAATAATATTTATTTTTTTTTTACGGTTCGCATATTATTAGGTGTATCTGCATACTTGCCGAACTCGTTTGCGGAATTGCCGCATGACTTACAGCAATCATCGGTTAAAGTTATTTGTATAAATTCGTAATAGTTAATGTTATCACACGCGGGGTGAATTTGTTATAATCGGCGATCTCGTATATGAAGTATTCAAAATCGGGCGATTAATACAACTTTAAAAGACGATGCCTTTTTTTAAACTACAAAAAAAAAATCAAAAAGAGAATTTCTTTCTCGCCTACTAGATCCAAAATACAGCAAAAAAATGTCTTATGTCGTGAACATGAATAAGCTACTTCTAGATAGTAGATAGTAGTAGTGAGTCAAAGAAACAAATAGTTACTTATCAGTTATTACAATAATGATAATACATACAAAATGCATAATATAATTTAGAGGTCATTCTAGATGAAATAAAAAAATACTCTAATTTTCCACATTTTAAATAAAAACTAATAAAATTGGTTCAATTATAGCTTGTAAAAATGTCTTATTTAAAAAAATCTATTTATTGGTTATTTTAACATTGTTATTCTTATTGTATATCATCTATACTTTAAAACAGTATATTTTAAGTTCAGTTTATTGTTATCATATTCCTTAGTTAATCGTCATTTTTTTTTGTTGTTGTTTTTCATAGTTATTTAAGATCTTGTTAAATATTCTTGTTCTACGACAAGAGGTTTTACCTTAGTGTCGAACAAAGATAGTTATTTCATTATTAATTAATTATACTTAGTAACATTTCTACTACTAGCAAATAAAGATGATGATTATTATTATTGTTCCGGGGTGAAATATTTACTGATTCAATAATATTATGGAAACATTTTTAAAATTTATTTTTACAGTGTTTTGGAATGAATATATTCTTTCTTATCCATTGTCGAAAAACGCTCCGGACCCCTTGCTGGGGTCTCTATCAAGGTATTGATATATATATATATATATATTATTACCTAATTATATTAAACACATATTATGCATTTTAAATCAAAATTAATTAAAAATTTTTATATATTAAAAAATAATTCATAAGTATACATATAACTAGCAATCGAGACCCAAAGCTTTTTATTTTGGCTTGACATAAAATCCAGAAAAGTGCTATTGAAATTAATGTAACGTTATGCAATTTTAAAATGCTTATTTTCTTCTTTATTTTCAGAGGAGACTATTTTTAACTTATTATAATGTTTCTAAGTGTTTCCTAAAAAAATAGTATTAAAGAAAATATATGAAGCCTATTTAATTATTTTACTATAATATGACATATTGATTGTCGACAAAACATCACTATCAACTGAACCCCGCTCAGAATCGTTTTTTTGTAAGCAATATTTTATCATTGCTTACAGGTATAAATAAATTTCCCCTCTATATCCTACCTTCCCAACTTCTCACCAACAACAATGGCTGCCATCATTCTATTATCGTAGGACGTCTTTTTTAATTTTATTTGTGCCCATATATTTTGTATTTATGTATTTATTTAATATATTTTCTGCAGTAAATTAACGTTTGATAAACCGTGTTGATTATGTAATACTTAATGTAGGTACCTAGATTGCGGATTCATTTATGCAGGTTCTGCGGAGGGCTTTGTACCACAAAAACATACCTAAATTAAACGCATAAACAATATTATCAGACCAAGTGAATTATTTAATTAAAATGATTAATAAAAAGCACCTGGAAAAAAAGTACAAAAACAAGACATCGGTAAAGAGATTTTTAATAACGTTAAGTATACGTGTCCCAGAGTAATTTTAATTAGTAAAAGTAAAATTATTTTTTTCATTTTTATTTTTTTTTTTTTTTACGCTTGATATGAGAATCATACGTCTAGTGTAAAAACAATTAAATACTACGAGATTGAACAGAGTATATTTAAACAATGTGTCGGACATTTTTCGACAAAAACCTGGTACTAATATTTCGCAGTAGTATTTTGAGTAATAATGAAAACGATAAGGAATTCAAATTTGTTTGAACGCTGAATCGATGATATTTAAGAGAGTAAGTGAACACGGTGTTTAACGAACTGTGAAAATAGCTTTAAACGGCTCATCCGCCTGATTTCAGTCGATGTAGTGTGTAGCCCAAAGTACGAAATCACTGAAATATCTCAAAAAAAAAAAAATAAAAAATACTGATCTAGTCATCAAGCCGAAAGACACAAAATCATAGCTCTCAAATAATATTCTTCTAAACAATTGCGTTTCTTGAAAGGAAATTGTTAACTTTTAAATTATTAAATTATATACGATAGCATAAAAAAAAAAAATTATTTTACATTAAAGGTCGACAATACTTATCGTTTTTGCAACTGTCAGATAAAAACGCTTAAATACTTCCCAAATGCTCTTCAAAAGAATGTTAGGGATTATATACATCTGAAAACCGTTATTCAATAAAATATGAACGACACTGATTTATTTTATTTACAACACAATATATTTACCGAACGATACATTTTAATATAACCTTCAAAATAATAAAGTCAAATAAACATACAGTAAGTCAATGGCGTATATCAAAGGAAAATTTTTGGTTCGGAACCTTCGACAATTGCATTAAATCCTTCTGTAAATTTGTGTATGGATATGAGATGCTTTACGTGTGTGTATATATGACTATTATTAGTGTTATTAACAACAATCTGTCGAGTATAAATTTAACGATAACTATAATTATTGGAGGACAATTAAAATGAAAACGATGAAAACCTCATCCCTTGTATACAGTTCCTAAGTACGCCACTGCAGCAAGTACAGAACAAGTGTTTTTATTATATGGAAAAACACGATGAACCGTCATACTCGAACTAGTTTATGAAATCAAATCGATAATATTATGAATGAAAACGTATACAAATCAACCACGACACGTAGGTATACGAGACGAAAACATAGATTCGATCATAACCAAAAGCTATACGGTTAAATAGGCGAAGTAAATTAAATATAAAACTCAGAATTCGCTACATCACAAACAACTACGTCTAGACAGTGCTTGGAAAAATCGCAAGTGCGCTTTCAGTATAACAATTATTGTGTAACTTTATGTATTATTTTATTCTAATTATGTTCGCGGTATATTTATCGTAGGTCTATAAAATCAGTAGATAATACTTTGTGATAGTGACTAATGATTATCAATGTTGTATTTTAACTAAAAGAAATTAAAATTGATAAGTTATCTAGATAGTTATACTTTTATTTTTTATCGTATCTAGAATCTAGACTTTTAAATATATTTGTATAGATCATAGTTTTATTAATGCCCCATTACTTTCCCCCTACCTAAAATTAAAACTGAAATATCTCGTAATGGGTCGACGGAATTCAAACATTTTGACACTAATATTTATATAAATTTATACTCCGTATATTAATGGAATTTTTAATATAGGTTATCATTTGATAAACTGAAGTTGGTATCGCAAAAATGGGGTAAGCGTGCTTATATTTATACGCCTAATATAATCTGTTCGAAATTAAATACATTTTTGTACAATACATAAAATAGAATCAACATTCCTAAAATATGCAACCAACGCACTCGAATCGAATCCACCGAGCAGGGCTTTATTAATCAATTTTTATTTTTAACTAGTATTTTTAAGTGAAGTTATCTTAAAAAAAAAAATAAAAAAAAATAAAAAAATAACTAAGCAAAAATTGTGTAGTCGTTAATTTTATATTTCATTGTATTTTTTTCACTTTACTATAGATAGATCCCGATTATCGATCGTTTGACAATTATCGTCAAAAAAAATTAGGTAACGCATTTGCACGATAGGTATCTGTAATGAAAACCTCAATTTTTCCCTGTAAAACGCATTTATCATTTAAAACTCATCGATACACTCGTAAATATCATATAATCTATTAAATTTGATGTCTGCGTTCGTTTTACACAAGTAGGTTGTATATATATTTACTTAAGCACTCCAATTCTTTGATATTACATGTACAGTGTATAATATCATTGATTTTATTTATTTATTTAACAATATTTAAAATTATTATAAATACTTTAAAACCTTTCAATAAATAAATTTAAAAAAAAAAAAAAAACAAAACCAAATACAAATACAAGAATTAAAAGTGTACAATGATTTTTTTTATGATTTTTACAGAAAAATAATAATACCAGTTCATATAAAAAAAACAATAAAAATGTAATAATAATATGATTAATACTATAAAAATATTATTATATGTATAAATAATAATGAACATGATAAGTAATACAACTTTTTAGTCACAATTGTAAATTCCCGAAGATTTCTTAATGATCCGGACTTTAAAAATCCTAAAACACAAATTGTATATAAGTGATGTGGTTTTCAAATATTTCAAATTAATTTTCACCTCGAGTTTCAAGAGGTTGAGTTTCAATATTTTGAATAACTGTTCGATTTAAAATTGTATTTTACGGTTCAAACCCGGTTTATCGTACAATTTTGCCAGGCTCGTCAGTGCTTTTATCGTCCATGGATGTTGTGTGTTATACACCTTTTTAATATAAAAATTATACTATAATGGGGAAGAAATTAAATAAATTATCGGGAGGGAAGGAAGGGATGATGAAATATTCAACAAATTTTGCTATCCGCGCACGATTACAGAACTTTAACTACAAACGGTATTGCAAATTCCCCACGATGTCCGCTGTTATAGGTTCGGATAAAAAAAATCGCCAAACTCGTCGATCATAATGCTGCTTCTATTTTTTTTCAATCGTAATCATACCGAACTAATGACCTAAATTGTTTAATCGCGTCCTGTACAATTGTTTCACGCAAGACGCATTCGATTTGTTTGTTTCTTAATTAAATCTAAGGAGATAAAACTCAAGATAATATAATTTATATTAATCGGTTTGCGTGGCCTGCGTTAATAAAAGACATATTCCTGTGTTTACTCTGATGTTTTTCACTGTTTCCCTTCATGTCGATGTGTTGAGGGGGATATTATTAATTCCGTCCAGCAAGTTCAGATACAACGCGTGAAAGTTCGTATCGACGGCGATCCGTTTCCTTAGTAAGTGGCTCGATAATCAAGGTAGACATTCGTCGGTCAATATCTCCCGGATTTCGTTGCACTATTTAAAATATAAATTAATTATTGACACGATAATTGTAACAGAAACCTTTATGTATGAAGTATTTTAGTGACATTTGTTTTTGTACACGATAAAATTCGCGCGAGTAAATAATTAACCTTGGTTAGAACGTTGAACTAATTCAGATCTTTTAAGATTTTAATTATTTCTTTTGGTACGCTTTCTTTATCTTCTTTCGTTTCGTTTTTCCCGACACGATCGTTATTGTTATCGATATTGTGAATTCGTTTCAATCGTTGTTCTTTTCCGGTATTTTTCTTTATTTTCATATTTTTTGAAAATTCTTCTACCATGTTAAAAATTCTCTCGTGGACTTTTCAATCAAATATTAACACAAAATACACAATACAAATATAAAAAAAAATTAATAATGTCGTTCGAAAAATACCATTGTGTTCGTCATTTGTAATTTTATTCTTAGATATTTATCAATAAGAAGAATAATGTTCAGGTGTTAAAAGGCATGTTAAAGTAAAGAAATGCCTAAAAAAAAAAATAGGAGATGTTCTTAACTGGAGATATGTTGTCGGAGATATGGCCGGTCACTGACTAGACACAAGACATTATGCATAATATTGTAGTGTTTAGTACATATGTTACTGTGAATGTTCACAGTTGGTAAATGCTGACAGTCACCGGTTAATGTCGATACACACAAGTCATTGGTAAATGTTGGCATATCGATTAAATTTGTACTATTTGTAAACATTCACTAGTGAATGTCGACATTTATAAAACGATTTTGGTGAATGTTAGTAATGCGGATATTGATTTACAACATTTTTGTTATTAAAGTTATTGTTTACAATAATGAAATAGTTATTATCAATTTAAACATTTTACTACTTAGTACCTATACATTATTCAAAAGATGATTTACAAACTTATTAATAATTTTATAAATATTTTATTTAAAAAAAATGATCAGATGTATATACTACATAGTATAGTATAGTATATGCTATATGTACCTGTCATCAGCGGCATAGCCAGGCGGAGGTTAGGGGTCATATCCTCCCATTGCCTTAAAAATACAAAAAAATATGCGTAATATAATATAAAAACTCTTAAATTTCGACCCATTTTTGAGAAAAAGGTTGACGTACTGATTAGAAATTGGCTATTTGTTTAGGATTGTGCTTTTAAATGACCAATTCTCATAGACGAGTTGGGTAGAGAAGACGATTTTACTCATTTTTCACGATTTTTATTTGTTACGTCCCTTTCTCTTGCAAATCTCCAGGCATGCCACTGTCGCCATCGATATGTATTTTCTATTCTACAATATAATATAGTATAGTGAGGGTATACATATCTATGGTAGTAGCTGACTAGAAACAAGATTACGACACCCGTAGCACGACTGAAAAAACTATTTTGCAGGACAACACAGTACAATTAAAATAATTGAACATCTTAGTCATGTTCTGTCGTTTCGTACTGTTACTCGAATGATAGCTATAGTATTAATATCAGGTATATTTTAACAAAATGAAATTAAAAAATGGCACAAAAAATTTAAAAAATCGTGCTGTAAAGTATAATTTAAAAATCACTGAGAATGCGCATGGAAAATGTTCGAGAGTATATTCAATGTTGTGTACCGTGATTATACTTAAAGTTAATGAGCGTAATTTAATGTCGGGATGTACGTATTAAAACTATTCATGATCAAAAATTTCCTTTTACAATGCTCACAAGTTTTGTGATGGATCATTGTTTATACTTTCACTATTGGATACTGACGGTTCCCGTCAAAAAACTTCGTTATTAACTATGTCACATATTATATTAATACTGGCTGGACAGTCCCGCCCGGAGTCGCCCGTACAACTTTTTTATTTTTCATTATTTTTTTTTTTTTGTTTACCTTTATTCCTTTTAGATTTGGAGCATATTGCCTTACCGCCACAATAGCTTCAATTGAGATACACGCGCGTTTAGTATGGTGCATTAACGTGTATCGAACTTAGGTAGCAATACTTTTTTAAGAGATATTATTGGTGACAAAACTATTAAATATACATTATGTCAACTCGATCGTTAACTTAACAATACTCAATATACTAAATTATGTGTGACACAAGTATAGTTGGAAAATACAATTTTGGTAAATGAATACAGTTATCTAACGTTTCTATAATCATACAATTATTAACTAAAAATCGGTAGTAATTTTATTTGAATTTATTTTTTAAACATGTTATATATGTATAATATAAAAGGTGAAAAGTTCGATAAATCAATATATTTTCCAGTGTCGTAAAAATGTGTTGTAAATTTGTATTATGTAAACAAGCAACAATATTAAAACCTATAAAAACAACACATAGACTTATTCGGTTTCCCAGGGACGTTTAACGTCTACGACAAAAATTACACAACCAATTTGATTGTTTTTTTTATCGAACAATTCAAATCGAGCTTTGTAAATTCCGTAAAAATATTGTTTTGGTATATTGGCATTTGCGATGAAACTTGTAAAATCAAAACCATTTGATACATATAGACCCTAAACGTAAATATATTTGTTGAATATTATATATTAAAGTATAACATTACGCGAATTATATTTACTGCAGGATATGGACAATTCCGATTAAAATTATTTTTTTTTGTTGTTAGGTTTAATGTGGTTCTCAAGTTACCAAATACTTTCTCAAACGTTGAACATGCTTTGGAAATTTTGTAAATGAAAGCATTGTCTTTCCAACCACCGATGGAATCTTTGACAGCACTGATTATTACTATCTTTAAACAAAGTTACACATATATATATATTTTATTTTATAAGTATAATATAATATTATTTAAGCCGATAAATAACTATTAGTAATATTACGATGAATCGTCTGATTAATACAAATTATAATCACGATTTTCAAAGTTACAGACGGATGTCCGGTTTAATACTAACTGATATGATAGTCGCCTAGTGAAATCAAATTAAAAATTAATAACATTTTGCGATTATAATTGTAATACCTAGTTACGTATATATGGAGTACTAATATTTTTAGTAATTTACCAAATTGAAAATTATTAAAAAAGTTTTCTGACCCCTAGATTAAAATTAACTGAATTAATATTTAATACATCTTGTTAAATCAATGTTTAAACTTAACATCAGGTTAATCGTCCAACGGTTTCTTATAGTAATTATAATATATTATCACNTCTTAAATTCAACGAAAAAATTATTTTTTTTTTTTAAATTATACACTTTTCCGTGGATATTTTAAAACATACATTTTCAATAGTTTGTGATTTTTCAAGCTATTGTGATGAATATTCACATAAATATTATTGTTTACGAACAGTTAAAATATCACTTAGGCAGTTTTTGCAAGACGGCACAATTCAATTTTAATAAAAACCATGTATAAACATACTTACATTGTCAGAATCGTCCAATGGTTTCATACATGTAATATTACCTTTGACTTCAGAAGTGTTACTTGATATTCTATTCAAATACAAATTATATTCAAATAGATGTTGTTTTTGTTTACATTGTATAATAGCTTTGGGATACACCTTGTATTCTCCCTGTTATTATTTAAAGTAAAAATCCATAGTTATATTATAAATGATATAATATGCGCACGTGAAAAATATTATTTCGGTGAATTATTAAAGTTACTTACAACTGGAAGATTAGGAAAAAAGTTTAACTTTTCATTTTTCGATAACGCGCATGTTACGAGTACTAACAAAAACATTGATAAATGATTCATTATGTTATGCTGGTTTGTATTTTTGTAATATTATTATCAAACTATTCGAATAATGTGTTGGATACACACGTCTATAGCTCAACACGAACACACTAGAATAACAATATAGTTATTATATTAGTAGTTGGCCATAAATTTATGTAATTGTGTTCATATCAAAAAGTTTTTCGATAACATCTGTGTGTATAATAGTTTTTGACTTTTTATACTGAAAACACTATTTATTATTTTATATATATATATATATATATATATATATATATATATATATATATACATATATTAATTATTTTAAATCGTCCAGATCTGTCCATCATCTAAATTTTCACCTTCGAATGACATTGATATAATTGAGTACAGTTGTACCTATGACACAATATTTGTATTGTCAGTTATACAATTAGACTTTTGTCATACTCCTCTGTGATAAATGATAAAATAATAACATAATATGTTTGTGTATAAATTACACTCGTGTTATATTTACCTAGTTATTTTGCTGATACCAAACAAGATTATCTACGTAAAATCAACTAAAATCCTTGGAAATTACAAATAACTATAGCTAAATAAATAGTGTAAAAATGTTTGAAAAATCGTATTACGTACAGTGGGGAAAATGCACGTATTAATCGAAAAATTATTAAATAATTGTAAAAACCCGAGAACATAAATTTAGGGCTTTATAGTGTCATTTTTTAACATTTTTTTATTTTTACTTTTTTCGGCAACTCAAGTAAAACATTTTCTGAAAAAAAAAAATATGGACTTTTCAGTTTTAGTAAAAGTTGTTTTTTGATTTTCCATGTTGTTTTTGTAATAATAGGGGCAAAAAACATATTCATGACGGTACAGTTTGCGGTATTGACGATTTAATTATTTTCGATTTCGTTTTCTTTTATTACTATACCCGCGAACAGTATGAGCAGTATTGAACCCGATGAATGCATATTATTAAAAATATGTTAATAATACTCTACTGCGTAACATGTGAAAC
>CABPRJ010000005.1:245966-487316 GCA_902439185.1 Cinara cedri
AAAAAACATATTCATGACGGTACAGTTTGCGGTATTGACGATTTAATTATTTTCGATTTCGTTTTCTTTTATTACTATACCCGCGAACAGTATGAGCAGTATTGAACCCGATGAATGCATATTATTAAAAATATGTTAATAATACTCTACTGCGTAACATGTGAAACCATAACGTTCCAACGATTTTCTTAATATATACGTATTAAACGGTTTGATTATTTATAGTGAAAATATTTATACCTCGTTTGATTAAAAAATATTCGAATATTTAAATGTACCATGCGGATGACATTAAATTTTGGGTGGCCGACTGCATGTGTTAAGGAACCGCGCTGCTATGACTTACCAGTTGGAGTCAGTGCGTAGGTACACGGTTGCCAGTGCCACACACACTTAGTTATAAGCGATTATTATTAACTATTATGAGTTATGGTCAAAATAAAAAAGAGCTGATACTGGAGACAGCTGCGGCAACTGTTATAAAAAAAAAATTGGGAAGTTAAGATGTATGTTGTTATTTAATTTATATCTGTAAGCAACGATAAATCTTCGCTGCAGAAAGTCGATTCTGAGCGAAGTTCAGTAATATACATAATACATAATCTGAAGTGCCATATTTTGTTTTAACTTAACCTACCTACGTTTTTTCCCGATTATTATGAAAACTGATATGACAATTAAAAAACGACCTGCATCATTAAAAACAAGATTAAAAATTCAATAAAAAGAGTCACTTGTCGTTTTTCAATTGAAGCCATATTTGTGCTAGACAACGTGGTAGGTACTAATTTCAAATAATTAAATCGTGTAAAAATAATATTTTTTTCCCGGTTAATTGCTTTATAAGAATTGTCTTTTATCTAAAAAAGCCTGATAAAAAAATTAAAGTTGTTCTTAACTGGAGATGTGTTGTCGGAAATATGGCCGGTCACCGACTAGACACAAGATATTATGCATAATATTATAGTGTTTAGTACATATGTTACTGTGAGTTTTCGCAGTTGGTGAATGCTGACAGTCACCGGTTAATGTCGATACACACAAGTCATTGGTAAATGTTGACATATCGATTAAATTTGTACTATTTGTAAACATTCACTAGTGAATGTCGACGTTTATAAAACGATTTTGGTGAATGTTAGTAATGCTGATATTGTTTTACAACATTGTTGTTATTAAAGTTATTGTTTACAATAATGAGATAGGTATTATCAATTTAAACATTTTACTACTTAGTACTTATACATTATTTAAAAGTCTAGGGGATTAACAAACTTATTAATAATTTTATAAATATTTTATTTAAAAAAAAAGTTTCTTCTGGGCAACTTTCGCTGGAAAATATCATGACAGTTGGCCATGTTGCGATAAGTAATAAAACAATTAATAAGTAATTATTTTTGTATGATAATAATAATAATAATTTGATTAAATTAAACACTTGTATACTTTATATACAATATACATACAATGACGTATGACAACATTAACCAAAACCGTGTTATGAATGGTAACATTGACCAAAGTCCTGATCTGAATGTCGATATTCACTAGTAAATGTCCAATTTTATTTTTATTTTTCAACATTCACTAATTTTGGAGGTGTGAGTCGACATCAACCGGTGACTGTCAGCATTCACCAACTATGGATATTCACAGTAACATATACGTACACTACAAAATGTGTAGTACATATTAAATAGTTAATGGTACGTACATATTATGTACCCTCGGGATGTATATACTACATAGTATAGTAAAGTATATGCTATATGTACCTGTCATCAGCGGCATGGCCAGGAGGAGGTTAGGGGTCATATCCTCCCATTGATTAAAAATACAAAAAAATATGAGTAATGTAATATTAAAACTCATAAATTTCGACCCATTTTCGAGAAAAAGGTTGATTAGAAATTGGCTATTTTTTAGGTTTGTGCTTTTAAATGACCAATTCTCATAGACGAGTTGGGTAAAGAAGACGATTTACTCATTTTTCACGATTTTTATTTGTTACATCCCCTTCTCTTGAAAATCTCCGGGCACGCCACTGTCGCCATCGATATGTATTTTTTATTCTACAATATAATATACATATAGTATAGTGAGTGTATACATATCTATGGTAGTAGCTGACTAGAAACAAGATTACGACACCCGTAGCACGACTGAAAAAACTATTTTGCAGCACAACACAGTACAATTAAAATAATTGAACATCTTAGTCATGTTCTGTCGTTTCGTACTATTACTCGAATGATAGCTATACTATTAATATCAGGTATATTTTAACAAAATAAAATTAAAAAATGGCACAAAAAAATAAAAAAATCGTGCTGTAAAGTATAATTTAAAAATCACTGAGAATGCGCATGGAAAATGTTCGAGAGTATATTCAATGTTGTGTATCGTGAGTATGCTTAAATTTAATGAGCGTAATTTAATGTCGGGATGTACGTACTAAAACTATTCATGATCAAAAATTTCCTTTTACAATGCTCACAAGTTTTGTGATGGATCATTGTTTATACCTTCACTATTGGATACTGACGGTTCCCGTCAAAAAACTTCGTTATTAACTATGTCACATATTATATTAATACTGGCTGGACAGTCCCGCCCGGAGTCGCCCGTACAACTTTTTTATTTTTTATTATTTTATTTTTTAGTTTACCTTTATTCCTTTTAGATTCGGAGCATAGTGCCTTACCGCCACTAGAGCTTTAATTGACATACACGCGCGTTTAGTATGGTGCATTAACGTGTATCGAACTTAGGTAGCAATACTTTTTTAAGAGATATTATTTGTGACAAAACAATTAAATACACCTTATGTCACCTCGATAGTTTACTTTACAATACTCAATGTATTATATTATGTGTGACACACGTATAGTTGGAAAATACAATTTTGGTAAATGATTACACTTACCTCACGTTTCTATAATCATACAATTATTAACTAAAAATCTGTAGTAATTTTATTTGTATTTATTTTTTATACATGTGATATATGTATAATATAAAAGGTGAAAAGTTCGATAAATCAATATAATTTCCAGTGTCGTAGAAATGTGTTGTAAATTTTGTATTATGTCAATAAGCAACAATAATAAAACGTATAAAATCAACACATAGACTTATTCGGTTTCCCAGGGACGTTTAATGTCTATGACAAAAATTACACAACCAATTTGATTGTTTTTTTTATCGAACAATTCAAATCGAGCTTTGTAAATTCCGTAAAAATATTGTTTTGGTAAATTCGCATTTGCCATGAAACTTGTAAAATCAAAACCATTTGATACATATACACCCTAAACGTAAATATATTTGTTGAATATTATATATTAAAGTATAACATTACGCGAATTATATTTACTGCAGGATATGGACAATTCCGATTAAAATTATTATTTTTTGTGGTTAGATTGAGTGTGGTTCTCAAGTTACCAAATACTTTCTCAAACGTTGAACATGCTTTGGAAATTTTGTAAATGAAAGCATTGTCTTTCCAACCACCGATGGAATCTTTGACTGCACTGATTATTACTATCTTTAAACAAAGTTATACATATATATATATTTCATTTTATACGTATTATTTAATATTAATTAAGCCAATAAATAACAATTAGTAATATTACGATGAATTATCTGATTAAGACAAATAATAATCACAATTTTCAAAGTTACAGACGGATGTCCGGTTTAATACTAACTGATATGATAGTCGCCTAGTGAATTCAAATTAAAAATTAATAACATTTTGCGATTATAATTGTAATACCTAGTTACGTATATATGGAGTACTAATATTTTTAGTAATTTACCAAATTGAAAATTATTAAAAAAGTTTTCTGACCCCTAGATTAAAATTAACTGAATTAATATTTAATACATCTTGTTAAATCAATGTTTAAACTTAACATCAGGTTAATCGTCCAACGGTTTCTTATAGTAATTATAATATATTATCACGTTTATTTTTTTATGGGTACGATTTCAATAATTTGCTGTTTTGTTTAATAAAATTCAAAATAATATTAAATTATTCCTATTAATATTATTCATCTTTTCGTATATTTGATTNGTTTGAGTAAGTTCGTTTGTCGGGTTTTTTCATTTGATAAAGAAGTTAGTCATTTATTTATTTTCTCCATTTTTTCTATATCTTCTTAAATTCAACGAAAAGATTAAATAATTTTTTTTAAATTCTACACCTTTCCGTGGATATTTTAAAACACACATTTTCAATAGTTTTTGATTTTTCAAGCTATTGTGATGAATATTAATGAACATAAATATTATAGTTTACGAACAGTTAAACTATCACTTAGGCATTATTTGCAATACGGCACAATTCAATTTTAATAAAAACCATGTATAAACATACTTACATTGTCAGAATCGTCCATTGGTTTCATACATGTAATATTACCTTTGACTTCAGAAGTGTTACTTGATATTCTATTCAAATACATATTAAATTCAAAAAGATGTTGTTTTTGTTTACATTGTATAATAGCTCTGGGATACACCTTGTATTCTCCCTGTTATTATTTAAGGTAAAAATCCATAGTTATATTATGAATGATATAATATGCGCACGTGAAAAATATTATTTCGATGAATTATTAAAGTTACTTACAACTGGAAGATTAGGAAAAAAGTTTAACTTTTCATTTTTCGATAACGCGCTTGTTACGAGTACTAAGAAAAACATTGAAAAATGATTCATTATGTTATGCTGGTTTGAATTTTTGTAATATTATTATCAAACTATTCGAATAATATGTTGGATACACACGCCTATAGCTCAACACGTACACACTAGAATAACAATATAGTTATTATATTAGTAGTTGGCCATATATTTATGTAATTGTGTTCATATCAAAAAGTTTTTCAATAACATCTGTGTGTATAATAGTTTTTGACTTTTTATATTGAAAACACTTGTTATTATTATACATATATATACATATATTAATTATTTTAAATCGTCCAGATCTGTCTATCATCTAAATTTTCACCTCCGAATGACATTGAAATAATAATGTATAGTTGTACCTATGACACAATATTTGTATTGTCAGTTATACAATTAGACTTTTGTCATACTCCTCTGTGATAACTGATAAATATAATAACATAATAAGTTTGTGTATAAATAACATGTTTATCTACGTAAAATCAACTAAAAGCCTCAAAAATTACAAATAACTAGAGCTATATAAATAGTGTAAAAATGTTTGAAAAATAGTATTACGTACAGTGGGGAAAATGCACGTATTTATCGAAAATTTAGTGAAACACTTTCTGTTATAGTAAAACTTATATATTTCCCGATATGCTCCGAATATAAAAAAGAAACCCTCGAACTGATCGTAGTATCACATTAAAAAATATATAATCTGATGTGAGTATTATAATAATTGGGAAAAACCGAAAACATTAAATTTACGGCTTTACTATGTCATTTTTTAACATTTTTTTATTTTTACTTTTTACCGCAACTCAAGTAAATCATTTTCTGAAAAAAAAAAAAATATTGACTTCTCAGTGTTAGTAAAAGTTGTTTTTTAATTTTCCATGTTGTTTTTGTAATAATAGTGGCAAAAAGCATATTCATGACCGTACAGTTTGCGGTATTGACGATTTAATTATTTTCGATTTCGTTTTCTTTTTTTACAATACCCGCGAGCAGTATGAGTAGTATTGAACCCGATGAATGCATATTATTAAAAATATGTTCATAATACTCTACTGCGTAGCATGTGAAATCATAACGTTCCAACGACTTTCTTAATATATACGTATCAAACAGTTTGAATATTTATAGTGAAAATATTTATACCTCGTTTGATTAAAAAATATTCGATTATTTAAATGTACACATGCGGATGACATTAAATTTTGGGTGGCCGATTGTATCTGGTAAGGAACGGCGCTGCAATGACTTACTAGTTGGAGTTAGTGCGTAGGTACACGGTTGCCAGCGTCACACACATTTAGCTATAAGCGATTATTATTAACTATTATGAGTTATGTTCAAAATAAAAAAGAGCTGAAGATACTGAAGACAGCTGCGGCAACTGTTATATGAAAAAAATTAGGAAGATAAGATATATAATGTTATTTAATTTATATATGTAAGCAACGATAAATCTTCGCTGCAGAAAGACGATTCTGAGCGAAGTTCAGTAATATACATAATACATAATCTGAAGTGTCATAATTTGTTTTAACTTAACATACCTAAGTTTTTTCCCGATTATTATGAAAACTAATTAGACAATTAAAAAACGACCTGCATCATTAAAAACAAGATTAAAAATTCAATAAAAAGATTCGCTTGTCGTTTTTCAATTGAAGCCATATTTGTGCTAGACAACGTGATAGGTACTAATTTCAAACAATTTAATCGTGTAAAAATAATATTTTTTTCCCGGTTAATTGCTTTATAAGAAATGCCTTTTATTTAGAAACGCCTGATAAAAAAATTAAAGTTGTTCTTAACTGGAGATGTGTTGTCGGAGATATGGCCGGTCACCGACTAGACACAAGACATTATGCATAATATGATAGTGTTTAGTACATATGTTACCGTGAATGTGCGCAGTCGGTGATTGCCGACTGTTCCGTCTCATCTGCTGTTCGCGCGATAAGCTAAACTCAAGCCACCGACGTAGCTACGGCCGTTTTTACTACCTACGTTCGGCGCGCGTTGTTCAGTACCGTACACCGTCTACTGTTCACCGTAAATCGTTCACCGTAAATTGTGTACCGTACATCGTCTCCCGTTCACCGTCAACCGTCAACCATATACAGACCACCGTCTACCGTTAACCGTTCCGGGGTTGCGTGCTGTCGCCACCACGGTTTTATAACGTTTTATTTTTGTTTTGTTACTTAATTTATTTATATTCTTAAGTCATTTTACCCACTAGCTGGCCAGCACCTTTTGTGCCCCCTATATTTGTTACTTGTATATATTTCGTTTACATTTTTAATAGTACGCCGTTTTTTTCCGGCATTACAGAATAATAGATCGTGTTCGCTTAATTTCCACCGTAAGTGCCCACCTAATAACTTACCGTAATAATACATTATAGTTTATACAGTCCACTTCACCGAATTATACATCATTTTGGTCCTTCGGGCCGGATTATATTTTATAGTTCTATGCGATTCGAATTTGCACCGATGTTAGTTGTTACATAGGTACCACATTTACACATAACTTAGACTTGTTGTGGTTATTACGTAAGCACCAATAAGTGCGTTAGGATTTGCATATGACTTATTATTATAAGGTTAAAAACCACTGTGCAATAAAATTATCAATTGAACTTTGTAGTTTAGTAGCTTAGCGTAGTGATAATAAGACCGTCGTCGATGCCGTAGCGCCGCCGTGAAGACAAACCGGTTCGCAAATCATACCGCCGTGTAACGAATAACAATTATAATTATAATTACAGCTGAATACCGTCCGTACAGACTTATCGCAAAAGTAGGTCAAGGTAGCGTATCACCTATTAATACGTTAATAAAAAAAAAAAAGAAAAAAAAAAGAAGACCATTATAGCAATTGTATCAACCATGGCTGTTTACGAAGAGGCAAAATAACGTATAGTTGGTTTGCAGTGTAAGGTGCAACGCGTATATGGCGCAGGGTCGGCATTGGAAAAAGAACCCACAAACAAAACTGCGAAAACCAAATTTAAAATTATGTACGCGACACTTGAAAATGTAGCGACTGATTTTGAAACACAATTAACGATTATTATAAAACAACAATGCAAAGGACCACCTTTGACAGATGCCGTTGCCGAAGAACAACTATGAATGAATTTCGAGGAGAATTATATAGGGTGTAAAATCTTAGCCGATGAATATCTACCGGAAGCCACAGAGGATACGTTAATGGATAAAACGTTTAGGGAAAGAGACTCTCCAGTTACGCCTAATAGTTATTATCCAGTCGAAAAATTAACCGTACCAAAGTTTAATGGTGACCGAAAAGATTATATGAGTTTTCGGAACATGTTTGACAAATTGGTTGGTGAATCACTTATGTCGGCGATTTTAAAATTTGGCTATTTAAAATCGTATTTGGCTGGAGAGCCCCTGAGCTTGATAGGTAATTTAATGCTAACTGAGAGTAATTACGAGCTCGCTTTATCACAATTAACAGCGCGATATTCAAATCGTCGTGTCCTAGCTGGTAATCATATGGAAGAATTGTATAAGGCTCCAAAAGCATTTATTGGTGATGGAGGTTCTATCAGAAAACTTCTGAAGACAATTATCGAGTCCATCGGTGCGCTATCCAACCTATTATACGCAGTGGACCAATGGGACCCGATTCTCTTACATTTATTTCAAAAGAAACTCGACCAACATCTTCGATCACAATGGGAATTGTTGGTGGATACAACTGAAGGTCCCACTGTAGCGGATTTCGTTACTTTTTTGACCAAGTATTGTAAATCTGCAACCGTTAGTCAAGAAATCATTAAGCCGACGTTCAGAGGTTATAAGCCAGGGAAGACGACCACCTTGTTCAGTAGTCATCAAGCAGGAAAATCCACGTCAGAACAGTCGGAGAAAAAGTCATTTACTTGTCAAGTGTGCAAAAGTCAACCGGAACATTTGCTTATACATTGCCCACAGTTCAAGGAGAAAACGCCGACCGAACGCCATCAAATTATTAAGGACTTGAAGCGATGCTTCAACTGCTTCAGTGCACACAGGGCTAGTGAATGTAAAAACTAAAGGAAATGTTCTGAATGCAACGGAAGACACCATTCCTTACTCCATCTCCCTGAAATTGTAGAAACAGTTAGCTCCGTTCATGTTACTGTTGCGGCATCTGAGACTAAAGTTCTTTGGACGTCTGTTTTGTTGGCGACCGCTGCAGTAATCGTTCAAAGTCAGAGTGGAGAGACCATTAAAGTAAGAGCTCTGCTGGACAGCACGAGCCAAAGCAGTTTCATAACAGAACGATGTGTAAACAATTTGGGTTTAACTCGAGGGAAGTGTAACATAACCGTGCAGGCTTTATCTGGCACTCAAGTCCCAATGGTGAGAGGAAGCGCTAACGTGAACGTACGACCGGTTGGTTGCGACAGCCTACACTTTAACGTTGATGTTCTAATCTTACAGCGTATTACCCGTTCTGTTCCATCGCAACGTGTATGGGAAAAAGTGTGGTCTCACACGGATGGTTTGAAGTTAGCCGACCCGGAGTATGCTCAAGCGTTACCGATCGATTTGTTACTCGGTGCAGATGTTTTTCCATACCTCTTATTAGGAGATAAAAAAGAGGGTGAAGTTGTTCAGCCAATAGCTTTGTCTACAGTTTTTGTATGGCCAAAAACTGTAGTCCTCATGGAAAAAATGTTAACTGCACCGGAACACCAAATCTTAACACTATGCACAACCACAGATTCAATCAATCGAACCCTACAGCGTTTTTTAGAAATCGAGGATATTCCAACCGCCGTTAAAAGTAACACTGGAGATTTGGAATGCGAAGAAATATACCGTTCAGGTACCACGCGCTAACCGGACGGAAGATATGTTGTGCATTTAACGTTTTCACAATATCCATCGTTGCTGGGGAAATCCAAAGATGTGGGTTTGAATCGCCTACGCCAATTTGAAAGCCGATTAAAAAATCATCTGAACTTCACAGGGATTATAATAATGCCCTGAACGATTATCTGGATTCGGGCCACATGTCCAGAGTGATCGTAAAATCGGATAACGAGGATAATGCCTATTATATCCCTTATTATGCTGTTTTGAGACCGGAGAGTACCACCACGAAAATGAGGATAGTATTCGATGCATCCGCAAAGACGTCCTCAGGGTGTTCATTAAACGATAAGCTCTTCTGCAGTAAAAAGCTACAACAGGACTTACCAGCCATTCTGCTACGTTTTCGGTTACACACTGTGGTCTTTACAGCGGACATGAAACAAATGTTCCGCCAAGTGGTCGTCACCGAAAAACATCAATCTTACCAACGTTTGTTATATCGCTTTTCTTTGGATGAACCCGTGGAAGAATATCAAATGAACACTTTAATGTTTGGGCAAAAATCGTCTCCGTTCCTTTCCATTCGAATCTTGCAGAAATTAGTAGAGAACGAAATATTGTATTACGCGATTTGTACGTCGACGACGTATTCACAGGTGCCGAAAACGAAGACGCGGCTATGGAGCTTCAGGGAAAACTAATAAAAGTTTTTGCCAAGGGTAAATTTGAACTACGTAAGTGGTGCAGTAATTCTGATTTTCTGCTGCTACAGGTACCACCAAAACACCGACAAACGCAACCCGTTACATTTGCTGAGCATGGGTCGGAGTATACAAAAGTCCTTGGACTAAACTGGGACCCAAAGAACGACTCACTCAGTTACCATAATTGGCCTAATCCAGTGAAATACAGTAAACGGGCTATGCTGTCAGAGGTTGCGAGGATTTACGATCCACTTGGTCTACTGTCCCCAGTTACGACCGATCTCAAAAGGCTAATGAAGTACCTTTGGCTAATGGAAGTGAGCTGGGACGAACCGCTACCCGAAGATGCAGCATCTGGGTGGCTAAAATATCACCAGGAGTTACCGGTGCTAGCGACTTTACGAATCAACCAGCATGTCACCCACCCTCGCGCCACGTACGAACTTCATGGGTTTAGTGACAGTTCGGAAGTAGCTTATGCTGTTGCGGTGTATCTACTTATCAGAATAACGAACGAATAATCGTATTGACACCTGTTAATGGGCAAATCAAGGGTAGTACCGGCCTCAAAAGTATCCATACCAAGGTAAGAGTTATGCGGTTCTGGTCTTCTAGCACGATTGTTGTCGTTCATTCAAGCAAATTTGACGCTCGAGTTTAGAAATGTAACCGCATGGACCGACTCTACCATAACCTTAGCTTGGATCAAATTACCCACGGCTAAATTAAAGACGTTTGTTGCTAACAGAGTAGCAAGAACACAGCAATCGACTAACGTGGACATTTGGCGCTATGTACCATCCGAGCTAAATCCAGCGGATTGTGCGGATTTATCCCCCAGTGCACTATCTAACCACGAACTTTGGTGGAAAGGCCCGGAATTCCTTCGACAACCGATGGACACTTGGCCGACCGAGGGAATAATGACACCAAAAGATCATCAACATGAGAAACAAGAAAAGAAACTGATCACTCTGAAGACTCGGGTCAAAGCCGAGGAATGTCAGATACTGTATCAATCAGAAAATTTCCCAAAAATCTTAAGAATTACGGCATATTGGTTACGAGTAAAAGATTACCTTTTACATAAAACCAAATACCATAACCCTATACCGACTACCGAAGAAACTAATAGAGCGTTGTTAGCTCAGGTGTGTTGGACGCAGCAAATATTCTTTGAAGAAGATATATGCAAGCTGAGAAACCATATAACCTGCTCCATGCGGCCTCGAAAATTGTCCCCATTTCTGGGCGATCAAGGGTTAATCAGGGTTGGAGGACGTTTAGCTCATGCTTATGTTCCGTACGCAGAAAAACACCTCCTGCTACTACCAAAGTCCGCACGTTTGACCATGCTGCTAATTGATCACGCGCACCGTACCCACGGGCATCCTGGACCCCAACCGTTGCTAAACCTTTTATGTCAAGAGTACTGGATAATTTCAGCTCGCAGTATCGTCAAGAAAAGACTACATAGATGTATACGGTGTTTCCGTGCCAAACCTCGGTTTATACAGCCAATTATGGGAAATTTACCACGGCATCGAGTAACAGAGGTTAAACCAATTTGTAGGGCAGGTGTGGACTTCGCGGGACCGTTCGAAGTTAATGCTACAATGCTGAAAAATATCAAGATTACCAAGGCCTACATTTGTATATTCGTTTGCTTGGTGACAACAGCTGTTCACATCGAGCTAGTGTCCGACCTATCCACTCCGATGTTTATTGCCGCGTTCAACCGGTTTGTTTGCAGAAGGGGCAAATGTACAGACATATTCAGTGACTGTGGCACTAATTTCGTCGGGGCCCAGCGATATCTGAAACAAATCTACGATCTGACCCGAGAGACAAAATTTATCCATAACCTAAGCGACCATCAAATTCAATGGCAACCCACCTGCAGCCCCTCATATGGGTGGTATCTGGGAGGCAGTGGTTAAATCTGCTAAGACCTTGCTCCACAGAATCATCTCCAACCGTGTACTCACATACGAGGAGCTAAATACTGTCCTTCATCAGGTGGCAGCCACGCTCAACTCCAGACCGTTAAGTGCCATGTCATCTGACCCAAACGACTTCAGAACTCTCACCGCTGGTCATTTTCTTACTATGGGACCACTCGTCACCTTGCCGTCACCTCAAGAACCTACCAACCCTAGTGCTTCCATAAGCCCGCGTAACCGATGGGCATTTATTCAACAGATCCAGCAACACTTCTGATCGCGTTGGAACAAAGAATACTTAAATACACTGCAAGAACATCCCAAATGGACACATCAAAGTGACAACTTGAAAATTAATGATCTCGTTGTAATTAAAGAACCTTCCCCACCACTAACGTGGATTACTGCACGAGTAGTTCAGGTGCACTCTAGCACCGATGGAGTCGTCCGAGTAGCAACGGTAAAGACGGCCTTGGGCAAATCCCTTACTCGTGTCCGGTTGTTAAGCTCTGTCCATTACCCTTGAAAAGTTGAAGATTCGTCTCTTCAAGGTGGCCGGTATGTTCAGTCGCATCTGTCCAGCTGTTCGTGCGATAAGCTAAACACAGGCCACCGACGTAGCTACGACCGTTTTTACTACCTACGTTCGGCCGCGTTGTTCAGTACCGTACACCGTCTACCGTTCACCGTAAATCGTTCACCGTAAAATGTGTACCGTATATAGTCTACCGCATCACGGTTTTATAACGTTTTTTTTTTTTTTTTTTAAATAATTGAAAAATTAAAAAACGACCTGCATCATTAAAAACACGATTAAAAATTCAATAAAAAGAGTCACTTGTCGTTTTTCAATTGAAGCCATATTTGTGCTAGACAACGTGGTAGGTACTAATTTCAAATAATTAAATCGTGTAAAAATAATATTTTTTTCCCGGTTAATAGCTTTATAAGAATTGTCTTTTATTTAGAAATGCCTGATAAAAAAATTAAAGTTGTTCTTAACTGGAGATGTGTTGTCGGAGATATGGCCGGTCACCGACTAGACACAAGACATTATGCATAATATTATAGTGTTTAGTACATATGTTACTGTGAGTTTTCGCAGTTGGTGAATGCTGACAGTCACCGGTTAATGTCAATACACACTAGTCATTGGTAAATGTTGGCATATCGATTAAATTTGTACTATTTGTAAACATTCACTAGTGAATGTCGAAATTAATAAAACGATTTTGGTGAATGTTAGTAATGCGGATATTGATTTACAACATTTTTGTTATTAAAGTTATTGTTTACAATTATGAAAAAGTTATTATCAATTTAAACATTTTACTACTTATAAACTATACATTATTCAAAAGTCTAGATGATTTACAAACTTATTAATAATTTTATAAATATTTTATTTAAAAAAAAAGTTTCTTCCGGGCAACTTTCGCTGGAAAATATCATGACAGTTGGCCATGTTGCGATAAGTAATAAAACAATTAATAAGTAATTATTTTTGTATGATAATAATAATAATAATTTGATTAAATTAAACACTTGTATACTTTATGTACAATGTACATACAATGACGTATGACAACATTAACCAAAACCGTGTTGTGTATGGTAACATTGACCAAAGTCCTGATGTGAATGTCGATATTCACTAGTAAATGTCTAATTTTTTTTTTTATTTTTTTAGGATCCTGCTTTTAAATGACCAATTCTCATAAACGAGTTGGGTAGAGAAGACGATTTACTCATTTTTCACGGTTTTTATTTGTTACATCCCCTCTTGAAAATCTCCGGGCACGCCACTGTCGCCATCGATATGTATTTTTTATTCTACAATATAACATACATATAGTATAGTGAATGTATACATATCTATGGTAGTGGCTGACTAGAAACAAGATTACGAGACCCGTAGCACGACTGAAAAAACTATTTTGCAGGACAACACAGTAAAATTAAAATAATTGAACATCTTAGTCATGTTCGGTCGTTTCGTACTGTTACTCGAATGATAGCTATACTATTAATATCAGGTATATTTTAACAAAATGAAATTAAAAAATGGCACAAAAAAATAAAAAAATCGTGCTGTAAAGTATAATTTAAAAATCACTGAGGATGCGCATGGAAAATGTTCGAGAGTATATTCAATGTTGTGTATCGTGAGTATGCTTAAATTTAATGAGCGTAATTTAATGTCGGGATGTACGTACTATACCTATTCATGTTCAAAAAATTCCTTTTACAATGCTCACAAGTTATGTTATGGACCATTGTTTATACCTTCACTATTGGATACTGACGGTTCCCGTCAAAAAACTTCATTGTAAACGATGTCACTTTTTACTTTAATACTGGCTGGACAGTCCCGCCCGGAGTCGCCCGTACAACTTTTTTATTTTTTATTATTTTATTTTTTAGTTTACCTTTATTCCTTTTAGATTCGGAGCATAGTGCCTTACCGCCACTAGAGCTTTAATTGACATACACGCGCGTTTAGTATGGTGCATTAACGTGTATCGAACTTAGGTAGCAATACTTTTTTAAGAGATATTATTTGTGACAAAACTATTAAATATACCTTATGTCACCTCGATCGTTTATTTTACATTACTCAATGTATTATATTATGTGTCACACACGTATAGTTGGAAAATACAATTTTGGTAAATGATTACACTTACCTCACGTTTCTATAATCATACAATTATTAACTAAAAATCTGTAGTAATTTTATTTGTATTTATTTTTTATACATGTGATATATGTATAATATAAAAGGTGAAAAGTTCGATAAATCAATATAATTTCCAGTGTCGTAGAAATGTGTTGTAAATTTTGTATTATGTCAATAAGCAACAATAATAAAACGTATAAAATCAACACATAGACTTATTCGGTTTCCCAGGGACGTTTAAATTCTATGACGAAAATTACACAACCAATTTGATTGTTTTTTTTATCGAACATTTCAAATCGAGCTTTGTAAACTCCGTAAAAAAATTGTTTTGGTAAATTCGCATTTGCGATGAAACTTGTAAAATCAAAACCATTTGATACATATACACCCTAAACGTAAATATATTTGTTGAATATTATATATTAAAGTATAACAATACGCGAATTATATTTACTGCAGGATATGGACAATTCCGATTAACATTATTATTTTTTGTTGTTAGGTTTAATGTGGTTCTCAAGTTTCCAAATACTTTCTCAAACGATGAACATGCTTTGGAAATTTTTAAAATTAAAGCATTGTCTTTCCAACCACCGATGGAATCTTTGACAGCATTGATTATAACTATCTATAAACAAATTTACACATATATATATATTTCATTTTAAACGTATAATTTAATATTATTTAAGCCAATAAATAACAATTCGTAATATTACGTCTAATCGTCTGATTAATAAAAATTATAATCACGATATTCAAAGTTACAGACGGAGGTAGGTCCGGTTTAATACTAACTGATATGATAGTCGCCTAGTGAATTCAAATTAAAAATTAATAACATTTTGCGATTATAATTGTAATACCTAGTTACGTATGTATGGAGTACCAATATTTTTAGTTATTTTCCAGATTGAAAATTTCTGATCCCTAGATTAAATTTAACTGAAATTATTTTTAATACATCATGTTAAATGAATGTTTAAACTTACATCTGGTTAATCGTCCAACGGTTTCTTATAATTATTAATATATTATTAGGTTTATTTTTTTATGGGTACGATTTCAATAATTTGCTGTTTTGTTTAATAAAATTCAAAATAATATTAAATTATTTTTATTAATATTATTCATTTTTTCGTATATTTGATTTTGACCAAGTGGTTTGAGTAAGTTCGTTAGTCGGGTTTTTTCATTTGATAAAGAAGTTAGTCGGTTATTTATTTTCTACATTTTTTCTTTACCTTCTTAAATTCAACGAAAAAATTATTTTTTTTTTTTAAATTATACACTTTTCCGTGGATATTTTAAAACATACATTTTCAATAGTTTTTTATTTTTCAAGCTATTATGATGAATGTTCACATAAATATTATAGTTTACGAACAGTTAAACTATCACTTAGGCATTATTTGCAATACGGCACAATTCAATTTTAATAAAAACCATGTATAAACATACTTACATTGTCAGAATCGTCGATTGGTTTCGTACATGTAATATTACCTTTGACTTCAGAAGTGTTACTTGATATTCTATTCAAATACATATTAAATTCAAAAAGATGTTGTTTTTGTTTACATTGTATAATAGCTCTGGGATACACCTTGTATTCTCCCTGTTATTATTTAAGGTAAAAATCCATAGTTATATTATGAATGATATAATATGCGCACGTGAAAAATATTATTTCGATGAATTATTAAAGTTACTTACAACTGGAAGATTAGGAAAAAAGTTTAACTTTTCATTTTTCGATAACGCGCTTGTTACGAGTACTAACAAAAACATTGAAAAATGATTCATTATGTTATGCTGGTTTGAATTTTTGTAATATTANAATATATATATATATATATATATATATATATACACATTTATTAATTATTTTAAATCGTCCAGATCTGTCCATCATCTAAATTTTCACCTTCCAATGACATTGATATAATTGAGTATAGTTGTACTTATGACACAATATTTGTATTGTCAGTTATATAATTAGACTTTTGTCATACTCCTCTGTGATAACTGATAAAATAATAATATAATATGTTTGTGTATAAATTACACTCGTGTTATATTTACCTAGTTGTTTTGCTGAGACCAAACAAGTTTATCTACGTAAAATCAACTAAAAACCTCGAAAATTACAAATAACTAGAGCTAAATAAATAGTGTAAAAATGTTTGAAAAATAGTATTACGTACAGTGGGGAAAATGCACGTATTAATCGAAAATTTAGTGACACACTTGCTGTTATAGTAAAACCTAAATATTTCCCGATATGCTCCAAATATAAAAAAGAAACCCTCGAACTGATCGTAGTATCATATTAAAAAATATATAATCTGATGTGAGTATTATAATAATTGGGAAAAACCGAAAAAATTAAATTTACAGCTTTACAATGTCATTTATAACTTTTTTTTTTTTTACTTTTTACCGCAACTCAAGTAAATCATTTTCTGAAAAAAAAAAAATATGGACTTTTCAGTGTCAGTAAAAGTTGTTTTTTGATTTTCCATGTTGTTTTTGTAATAATAGGGGCAAAAAACATATTCATGACGGTACAGTTTGCGGTATTGACGATTTAATTATTTTCGATTTCGTTTTCTTTTATTACTCTACCCGCGAGCAGTATGAGCAGTATTGAACCCGATGAATACATATTATTAAAAATATGTTT
Organism: Cinara cedri; assembly: GCA_902439185.1. Taxonomy (NCBI): domain Eukaryota; kingdom Metazoa; phylum Arthropoda; class Insecta; order Hemiptera; family Aphididae; genus Cinara; species Cinara cedri. Next base: position 263,529 of record CABPRJ010000005.1, read on the forward strand.
ATAATACTCTACTGCGTAGCATGTGAAATCATAACGTTCCAACGATTTTCTTAATATATAAGTATCAAACGGTTTGAATATTTATAGTGAAAATATTTATACCTCGTTTGATTAAAAAATATTCGAATATTTAAATGTACCATGCGGATGACATTAAATTTTGGGTGGCCGATTGTATCTGGTAAGGAACGGCGCCGCAATGACTTACTAGTTGGAGTCAGTTCGTAGGTACACGGTTGCCAGCGTCACACACACTTAGTTATAAGCGATTATTATTAACTATTATGAGTTATGTTCAAAATAAAAAAGAGCTGATACTGGAGACAGCTGCAGCAACTGTTATAAGAAAAAAATTGGGAAGGTAAGATATATAATGTTATTTAATTTATATCTGTAAGCAACGATAAATCTTCGCTGCAGAAAGACGATTCTGAGTGAAGTTCAGTAATATACATAATACATAATCTGAAGTGCCATAATTTGTTTTAACTTAACCTACCTAAGTTTTTTCCCGATTATTATGAAAACTAATTAGACAATTAAAAAACGACCTGCATCATTAAAAACAAGATTAAAAATTAAATAAAAAGAGTCATTTGTCGTTTTTCAATTGAAGCTATATTTGTGTTAGACAACGTAATAGGTACTAATTTCAAATAATGAAATCGTGTAAAAATAATATTTTTTCCCCTGTAAATTGTTCTTAATTAAATAACGTTTCGAAAATCAAAAAATTACCTATATATTTATCAAGTAAATACAAATGACTTTCAGAATAGGTACTACACTTATACATCGAAGGATGTTTTCTAGGATACAAGTGGTCTTAAATGTAAAAAAAAAAAGAAAATTAAAAAAAGGGAAAACTTTATCGGATGATTTTGAAAATGTTATCACGTCTAGGTAAGTGCAATATAAGTATTTTTTCCAAGTTTAAAAATCTCCATGTGTATTGATAACCGAATTTCAACAAAAAACTCCTAAAAATTAAAATTCCATAAAAGCTCAAATTTGGCTCTAAAGATTTGGCAATGATACCAAATGAAAATAAATCGAAAAGACAAAAAAAAAGGTATTCTGTAATTTTTCGATTAAATCATTTTTTTCTTGTATTAAACGTCGTCCGTTTTTTTTTTATAAAAAAGAAATCGTGAAATTGTACGTTTTCCTATGTTTTTTCCCCTTCTTATGTGCTTTTATTTAAAAATAGCGCCAAAAGTCAAAAATTTTTATTTTTAAAGTACAATCTAGACAACTTAAGCAATCAGAAAAGTTGCTTAACATAAAAGTAGGAACAAGTTTACTTAGAACAAACGTGTCCGCATGCTAGAATAAAGAACAAAGAAAAAAAAATAAACAGGATTGTAAAACCAATAGCTTCTTCGCTATGCTCGGAATCTAAAATATGTTTACAGCCAACAACTGAAAAGCGTTTATTATTTGATAAGTAATATGCTGATCTACCATACATAACGGATGAGTGATTCGATAATCGCGTTACATCATTTTATATGCTATACATTAAATTAGCGCACATTTAGAAATTTTTCAAATGGTTGCAATCAATTTGTTTAGAAAAAAAAAATCAATAAAAAAAAAATATGAAACATATTTATTATGGCCACTCTAAAAACAATCCTTATGGGTGTCAAATTCACCTGGCGGCATTTCAAATACATTCGATCGTTTTCAAATCGGTGTCAATATTTTCGCAACTAATTCGAAAGATTTCTCAACGATTTGCAATAGCAGTGAAAATAAAAAACATGCAACACATTTGAGATGAAAACAAATCAAATTATGGATTTATAAATCAATATTTTGTACGAATATTGTTTAACGGCAAATTAAATTTGAACAATTCGGCTGTTTCGTATTTGTTAACTAATTTTCATCTTTCAAAACTGAAATAAAACTCGAAATTCTTGAAATATTGAATAATCTGCCAGTCGATGCATTTTATATATTGTTTATATTTGTTTCTATTTCCGAAATCAAAACAAAAATCTATTAGTATCTATACAAGACCAATGATTCAAACTTACCAGTTTCCAATAAATCTCGTTTGAATAATATGTAAAAACTATTAAAATTGACTAAGTATCTTTATATGTATATTAAGTATAATTATATTATTCATTTCAGACATTTAAATCATAATCTTTTTGTAATATATTTCCTGAAATCTATAGCCATGTGTGTTCGCAACTCAAGGAAATGAGGTGAAATTACACTTCTTCGGGAAAAATGTGCTGAGTAAAACGTATCCACCAGTCATAAAAAAAACCTACTGTAGAATACGAAAAGGGAAATCCATTGATTTTATGCATTGTTTTTACGAAACGAAATGTATAAAGTGATTTTAAAACTCCTTGTGGCTAGAATGATCGTGTTTCGTGTATGGATGCTGAGAGAAGACATCTATTTTAAATGATTCGATAAACCAACCGATAGACGTCTCAAGGAAGAATTCCGGAAACGGTGGTTAGATCGAGCGAACGAAGACATAAAAATAGGATACAGGACAGATACTAAAACCAGACGGCACAATGTATAATTTGGCCCTTGAAAATAAGTGTAAATTTACTCCAAATTTACAAATAATCACTCCTTAGATCCATGCGACGGCCTTCAAGCTGTTTAAATGACAAAGATAAGTGTTAACCATATTAAAATATGTATACACGTAATCGTAAAGATTGGGCGATTGTAAGGGTCAATAATTTATTTACAACACGCACAATGCGTGCATGTTTATAATAGTCCAAACACTGTACACATCGAACAAATGGTCCAGTTACACAACCATAACGTGCGTATTTCGATTCACTCAGAAAATCGAATTTTACATTTTCGTTTTCAGATAAATGTGTGAAACGCGCTCTCATAAGAAAAAAAAAAATTGTAATACTCGTGTATTGCATAACAATATTAATAATATTTATAATAACAATATTAATTATATTTAACAATATTTATAATGACAATATTAATTATATTAAACACCGTCTTAAATTACTCAATCGATAACCGCACTCATTGACGTCACGAAATTATTTAACTGAATTCAGAAGCAAGTCAATTTTTTACAATCATCCCAATACGGAATGTTGTACAACACCTATTGGCGTTTAAATTATTGTTACACATACGTCTGGCAGCGTGGGTCTCCGTATCATTCAAATTACCACAAAACACCAACCACCCAGCTTATAACATTCAGAAACGGCCGCTTCTGAAAACCATGGCCGTTCGCCACGTCTCTGCTGACCACACTATTCAAAAAAAAAAAATCAAAACCCTCTCATCCGCCTTCCAGTTCTTCCATTTATTTGTTCCTATTGGCAATGTATAACATATTATGCCCTAGGAGAGGGTCGATCGACCAAGGTTCTCGATCAAGGAGATCTCGGCCACCGACGGCAGCGCTCAATTTTCGTTTTATTATAAACGTAGTTCATTCGTCCGTCCGCCGTGTGATTTCGGCGGCATATTATTATCGTATTTACATATTTATTACTTTTTTGGTAATTAAATAACGTAAAACTTTTCATTATTTATTTTTTTTTTTTTTAATATTACGTCTTTTAAATAAAAAACTACCGATCGAATTATGTGTGTCCATAATTTATTTCGCAATCTAAAAACTTATAATACCCGGCATTATGTCCGTTTATTGTGACGTCCGGGAACGTCGTTGTCCGCCGTGAATTTGTTTGAGTTTACGGTTTTCCACAGTTCTAATAAAAAAATGCTTAGGAAACAAAAAACTGAAAACGTTTTTCGGAAAAACAGGAAATTAACTATTACAAATAGCCCAATAGGATATATACTATTATATATATGTTCTACGTTTAATGCGTGGGTTTCCTTTTTATATTCTGAGCATACCGAGAAATATATTCGTTCTACTATAAGGTGGATTGATTTTTTTTTTTTTTAATGAATTTTGACTGAATACGTGTATAGTCCTTTCTAGACGTTTTAAAAAAATGTTTGAGCTATTTATATAGCTCTAGATATTTGAAATTATCAAGATTTTTTATTTTATTCGGTTTTATGTGGATAAACCTATTCAAGGTCAGCAAACTTGCTGAACAAAAATTACACGAGGGATATAATAGGTATTCTAATATTTTCTAATTTATGTTTTAGAAATACACACAATTTTAATCAAATTTATCCACTTTATCCGTTATCATAGAGGAGTGTGGTAAAAATCTGATAGCGAGGTTGACAGTAAAGATATTGTGTTGTATGTATAATTGGTGTTTATTACTTCAATATTCTTTGGGTGTGACAATTTAGATAATGGATCGATTTGTAGGATATAAAATAATTATGACGCATTATAATGACAAGTTTTTTCAATTTAACAATTCAAAAAAAATTGTATGCACAGATGGTATTGAAAAACTTTTGATATGAACACAATTGCAAAAATATAATAACTATATTGTTATTTAATATTGTACGTTCAGAACTCTTGATGAGTTTTGAATACACATTATTCGAATAGTTTGATAGTGATATTACAAAAATACCAACCAGCAAAACATGATGAAGCATTTCGCAATGATTTTGTTATTGAAGCGTGTTATCGAAAAATGAAAAATTTAACTTTTTTGCTAATCTTCCATTTGTAAGTAACTATACATGCTTAGCTACACTCAGAATTTAAAATATCAAAATTACACTTAATTTGTTCTTTTTATTACTAAGTACGACTTGTTATTGAAATGTTATCAAATTTTTGAAGAATTTCTGATTGATTCAACAATTGTATCCACAATGTACCTACTAAATAAAAATCATGTAAAAATCTTGTAAAACAAAATGTTATACGTAGCTCTAAAATGGCTCAAATAGTTGTATAACATTACCACGTTTACAAAAACCAAATATGTCTTTTCTATAAAATTGTCAAGTCCCTAGGAATATTTTCAACTGAATAATATTATAAAAATAAATTTAAAGTAAATTTTCCTGTTATTTCACTACGTATTTTTCAGTTTTTTTTAATTATAAATACCTTCAAAGAAAGTCAAAACACGACCATCTTAGTCAATATTAAGATTGAAATTTAAAAAAAAAGATATCTAGTTGTTTTTTTTTTCGGGTGGAACAATATTTTTGGTAGAATGTCATACAAATTTTAAATAATGAAATCTTTGTGCCGTAATTTCAAAAATATCGTATTTTTTTTTTGTTTTGTGGTTTTTACGAATTATTATGAAACATACTTTACTAAAAATACTATCAAAAAAGAATTTGAAATTTTTTAGGTAACTATTCTATCGGTTAGAATTAATCCGTTTCTTCGTTTTTAACCTGAACAATTTTAATTAAAACTTTTATTATTCGGTTGTTTCATCATATTATTGCATATGTTTATACACATTGATTAAAATAATATTTTGTTTAGAAGTGAAAAATGAATCATACGATGCAACTTTATAGATATCTATAAAAAGATCAAAATACTCCATTGGCGGTTGCCAAACTAATGCTTTTATTTACATAATTTCCAAAGGTAGTCAATCGTTTGAAAAATTGTCTGTAAAATATCAAAGACAGTCAATCTATTAGCATAAAATATTGATTTTAATGGGGTATGTCTGTATGCTGCTGTAAATTTAATTCGCTAGATGCTATACTATAATATATAATTTTCAGAAAATATATTTATGTTTTGGGTGTAAATATTTCAAATTGTATTGATTTTAAAAATTTAATGTTAAAAGAGGATATATCAAAATGTTTTTTTTTTTTTTTTTTTTTTATGGGATGTATACAAAACTTGATTTTAAGTATTTGTTAAAAAACAATTAAATTAGTTTTGTAATTTTTGTGTTAGAAATTAAACGTCCTTGGGAAGCCGAATAAGTCTTTTACTTTGTTTTTGTAAGCTATATTTTAACCTATTCACACATGGTCACAACGTAGTTTGATGAAATTTTGAAAATAGTATTTATTTACCGAAACGGGCCACCTTTTTATTAAAATATATCACATGTTTAAAAACAAAAAACAAATTAAATTACTACTGACATATAGTTAATAGTTGTTGATTTATTATTTTATGCAATTTATGTATAATATTTTAAAAAAGGTAAGGTAGCTATAATTATTTACCAGAGTGGTATAGATTTGTACGTTCTATCCCACAGAAAAATGCGGGAAATGCTTAGAAAAGATAAATTTGGACTGTCTTTTTTTGGCGAAATTTGAGACCCAGCGTTATTGTCTGACTTACTTTAGCAACAAAACGCTGGGTCTCAACTTTTCGGCCAAATCAGAGAGGCTAAATCTTTCGGTTTTATGCAGCGTTTTACTGGAAAAGTAAGTCGGACAATATCGCTGGGTCTCGAATTTCGCCAAAACCGAGATGCCACATTTATCAGTTTCACGGGGCGTTTTGCTGCGGGATAGAACATACAAATCTATACTACTCGCCGGAATTATATTTTCCAGCCATACGTATTGTGCCTACGTAATACGTCCAGGAATATTTAATATTTGTAAAATTAATGATCAATGTGACGTTTGGTAAAAAACAAGTTATCAAACAATTATTACCAAATTATTAACTGTTTGAAAAATCAAAAAAAGTCCCTTGTGATTATTCTATTGAATCGAGTTATCTGGGTCGAAAAATTGCTTAAAACACAAGAAAAAAAAAAAACACACACACTAAATTCTAACCAATAGATTTAGACTCGCTTTAGATACATTCGGTAGTTAAAATCATGTTAAAAATGATACGTCTTAGAGCCTCTAAGAATATACATAATCCTGAAATATGTTCCAAAAATCGAAAACGGTGTAATATGCAAAAGTTACAATACCATAGAGTCATTAGGTGATGGAAAACATTTTGGTACAATCTAGGTAGCTACCTAGATTGTAGCTGTGTTTCATAGCCGGCCTATATTATGAACATGCAAATTCATTTAAATATCCACCGTTGTTCTATATGAAAATGTATTTTTTAATACCATATCGTGCCGACGGATCAGTGCAAACAGGTCGGTACGCGTGCGTGGTAAACGAATCGCACTATTCTGCGCGCGAGTCTCGTGTACCTTCCAGTACACAGCTTAACGGAAACGAATGAGTTTCGGAACGGGAAATTTGCCGTACCGATAAATTATACACGTACGGTTATTTACAAACTCGGGGGAATTTACCCCGGTCTATCGGCTTTTAATTTAAATCCATGAACATTATACACGGAATTAAGAACGCACACGCCGGAAAACCGGCATGTGTGGTAAACTACAGGCTTTATGGTTCGATTTTCGGCAGGGTCTATTAATAGTATACACCGGACGGATAGTGTCCATTAGTTTATTATTGTTTCCGGAAATCGATGTATCGGGAAAAATTCGGAATTTTAATCGTTTCACGAGAACCGTATACAATTATAAAGATCAGAACATAACATACTTTGAATTTTCAGATTCCATTTCCGCGTTTTGTGGGATATCGTCCGGTACCGGTGCATCGTTATTTTTACTATCGTTTATCAATATCAGTATCAAGTATCATACAATACTTATTATTATTATTATTATTATTTTTTTTTTTTTTTTACATTCGTCAATGACTTCTAAATCTTGTTTGTGTCATCGACTTTTCAGAAGTGGTTTTTGGAAGCGTAAATCCGTCCAATCGGTGATTTATGGGGTTAATTATTTTATATTTTACTTTCGCTTTTCTAAATAAGTTAAACCGAGGTAAATGGGACAAAACGCAACGGTTGAAGAATCAATTCAATTAATAACCGAGCTTCGCACTGAAACGTTTATCGTTTGCAATGAATAGTTCTCGTATTTAAAGTATAATGAAATTACTTCATTTTATCTTACATTTAAAATCTCACACCTATAGGTCACAATTTTGGCCAGATTACTCGTCCACCTTAACTGTTCGTTTTTAAAATTTGAAGCGGTTTGAGGAACCTATTCGTTTTACTGTGAAATTTTTGTTCCTTTATCTGTGAACAACTTTTCTACCAGAAATTAAACTCAGATTTTCAGAAAAGAAATGTGACTGGGGTTGTGCTAAAGGAAATCATTTTTTTGATTTATTTTCTAATCGGTTTTTAATTTTTTTAATAATTGGGAGAAACCTGGAAAAACGGAAAATTTTTGAAATGTATTATTATCAAATCGTAAATATTATGGCCTTTTAAAACATGTATAACCGAACTTCTCTCAAAATCATTTTCCGTTAACAACGAATAATATTTACATACAGATATACATTAAATTTCCTCTCCACCTTCCTTATTTCTCGCCTACAACAGTGACTCACCCATCGTGCGAATGGTATCCGTTTGTTTGTTTGACATAGCTATGCGATTTAAACTTAAACCGTCTACAAATTAATACTGAGTTATTAAGTCAACAAGTCAGGTAAACTATGTTAATATTATGTTTTTTTTTTTGTATTGAACCTAAAATTATCATTTAAGCATAATTACGTTGCATCAAATGTAGGTACTAAGTTCTCATTTTTAAATCTTTCGTGAATAATTTAAGTTTATTTATAATTCTTTCCGAACTTCATTTACTGAACACAGTGATATTCAATTAAGTATTTTTTCAGCTCGATGAAAAACAATCGATAGTCATATTTAAACCAATTTGTGTAAATATAGCTTCTCACTTTGATACCATTCTACATTTTTATACAATCAAGAAACACTATCATTTCTACAATTAAATTGGCAAAAATGTTTTTCGATTTTGCCACTCTACAGAAAGAGCTATGATCAAATTAAACTGAATCACAAGAATAAAATAAATAATAGTTAATAACAACAACTGTTTTTGCGTATTTTCGTTTTATGAAGATTTTTCCCGGTATTTCTCAATTGTTGAGAAAATACTACAAAGAAAAATGAAAATGACCAAGTCATTACACGTACAAGACAAAATTTGATTGACTCCGTTTTGAAATGTTGTTTACAGAAAAAAAAAAATACGAAAAATATTAATATTTTATGATAAATTTTGTTGTCCCCGCTGTATGGCATGCGAGATATGATATGATCAGTACATAGAACGAGTGTGAATAAGCGACGGTTTAAATTTGTTCCAATTTAAATGCACATCAGTTATCGTTTAGATTAACTGAAGTTATATACGGCGATAGAAATTTACTAAACAAAAAAAAAAAAAAAAATAACAAAAATATATCATAACAAAAGAGAAGTTATATTTTATAATATCTGCGACAGTACAAATTTTAAGACTTTTTTTTATATTATGTACACCAAAATACTTTTTGTCGATATTTTTTGTCATTTGACCCTAAACAAAATACCATGTTGTCAAAAATATAGTCTGCAGATCGTCAGTACGATGGTCGTTTTTAAGTATGTATTACTAGGTTGCTAGTAAGTTTTGTTGACTTTTTTTTCCTATTCTCCGTTGTAAAGTGAAAAAAGTTTTCTAAACGAGAATAACATAATATTTCGTCTTCGACTTCGCGAGACACTTATCAAAATATTATACTTTATCTATCGAAACGTCGTTGGGACTCCGGTTTTTATTTTTATTTTTTTTTTTCTTGGATACGCGTATACACGTTATTATAATGCCGTTATTGTAAATAGCACATACGCCTTCGTTATATATATTTCAGTAATTCGAATCCTTTTAATAATATAATATTCAAAGATACGCCGCGCTAGAAAAGGCTTGAAAAATGACGATGACTGAATACGAAATGTTTCTCCAGGAGGGGGGGGGGAGGAACACGCGCGCAAAAAAAATTATTCGAATACTTACTATTCGTAAATATTCTTTCGAACTCTTTTTTTGAAAATTATTCAAATTTTTTATCTGAATAACAGTCGAAACTCGTATATTTCAACGACGACGGAGTATACGTGTCTCTTTTCAGGTTTCGGACACAACGCTAATCATCGACGCCAACGCGCGGGTTCCTGTGTACGTGATGCTCGTCGGATCAGACGATTAGGATTGCCCTTTTCGAAATTTCATACTTCCCGAATCACCGTGAGAATAACGAAGTAGTCGTATAACGAGTGGTACGTAGGCGTAGTTGTACAATAACATATGTTATAGACACATTACGTATATGAATACATCGGATGATTTACATGAGATACATCGGACGTAGGCTCAGGAATATTTCACGGCTTTTTTTTTTTCAGCTTTATAAACGAATAATTTAGAATAGAAATGTTTCATATTTTCAAAAAAAAAAAACCCAATCCAAATGAGCGAGTTTATACCTATTTATTTACGGGCGGCCACCTTTTCGGCAAAAATGTACCAATAATTCTTAAGTGCAAACAGGTAAAAATCCAACCGGTTCCAAATTTCAATAAATATTCTCTTAAAGATAAGATAAATCTATGGAAAACTAAGCGGGAACAATCAATTTGCAAAGATATAATAAAATAATATATTTTTGTAATCAAAATTAAAAATTGAATTAAATTTTAGTTTCTGAGTGTAGTGAAGTATGTACCTGGATTGGATTGACAATGATAGGTTTTTTTTTTTTTATACAAAAATTTCTATCAAAAATCTTGCTTCATTATGTAAGGTGTTGCAACTTTGGAAAGAAAATATTATCATATTAACTTTAGGAAGGTAATTTTTTGATTTTCCGTGTAGTTTTCATAATATCAGGAAAACCTAGGATAAAAATGAAGAAAAACGGGACAATTTACGAGCATAATGCTTTTTTTATTTTCAATTTTGTTTTTTCATGTAATTCAGTTGAAAATATTCGTAGAGACTTGAAATTTGGAAAGAGGATTCATATTTGATTTTTCTTGGTGATGTTAGATTTTTCAGCAATTTATAGACATTTTAATTTTGCGAGTTTTGTACGTAATCTTTATTCTTAAGACATTGCGGATTATTCTATGGATAAATTGTTAGACCAAACAGATATACATGAGAATTAAACATGGTTCATTAAAAGTAGTACTCTGTAATAAAAAAATAATAATTTTGAGCAGAGGCTAGCTGACCTATCACTTTTAAATATTCATTGAAATGAAAACATTAATACAGTAAATATTGTTGATCTAATCGCTTGTAAAACACTGTTTAAAATAAAAGTATTTTGGACTAGGTCATCTAACTTTTATTAATTATTATTATTATTATTATTGTTGTTGTAAATAATATAATTTTATTTATTATTAATTTAATGTGAAAAAAATTAATTTGCCATTTAAATTATAAAATGTACCTGTATTCTTCTAAGTTAATATAAGATAAGATGACATCAGACATAAATGTTTTCAGTTTTTGTTGACCAAAGCGATGATGTTCAAGAGTAAACATTTTTTGCCACCCCTCCCCCCATGAAATTCACCCGAATATGCCTCTGAACAATACTATTAACCGAGTTTCGCTCAGAATCGTTTTTAGTTGGCAATGCTTAGATTTACTTAATTAGAGATATACATTAACATCTCAACATTCACATCATTAATTACTCAACATCCTATATTCCTAACTTCTTATCCATAACACTAGTCCAGCCATCATGCAGTTTTTTTTTTTTTTATCAATCATTAATATTAAATTTAATTACTTCGCCCCCCCCACCTCTAAAGTCAAAATCTGGAAACGGCCCCGTCTTAAAAATCATAATTATAAACTATATTCTTATGAATATGTTGAAAATTTATCAAAATAATCGAAAAATGTGATTTTTAAACATAAAAATAATCACATATCATACATACAACTGTGAAAAAAAAAGTATAATATTTTACTGTAAGTCAATTGAAATTAATAAAATAATAACAAATATTTTTTCTGATGAATAATTAGCAGGGAACCTGAATTGAGTACCTACGTATAAAGAAAAATTTTATTTTATTTAATCATACGATATATTTTGTTTTACAAATTTATAACGATTTATCTCACCATTTTTATTGTCTTCAATTTAATTTTCATTTTGTCATTGTCGTCCAACATTTTCGGTACCACGAAGATTTTTTATTATTTGGCCACTTCTAATTTGTACGTATTAATTTTTGTTCACTTCGAAGACCATACATATGGTGAAATAATTCGTTATAAATTTGTCAAGTAGATATTATGATATATGTTGTATAGTGTGATTATAAATATTTTATAAGTGTCGGCCGAAAAGGGAAAGGTATATTTTGACCGAAAACAGAAACACCCCTTTTTTACAATGTACCCTTTTAAAACATTAGCAAAAGGTACACAATCTGTTTTTGGAACAGACCGGTATAGGATTTTCGTTGCGGGTGCAAAAACTATTTGTATAATATTCTTGAATACTGTACGAGTATTGTTTTATTTTATTCGTAAGAAGCTTCACAGTGGTTTGAAACACTTCGGCTCAAACATTGTTTACGGCGATATTTAAGAGGTCCCCCCGGTGTCGGTTTTCCTTAAAATAAATCTAAATAGGAATATAAATAATACATACAATCATTTTTAGCATTTCAATCATTACCTTAGAGAATTAGACTTTTCCACTTATAAATTATCCGGTGATCATTTAGGGAGGGATTGATAGGATCGTTTCCACGGACGAAAATATCGCGGGCATACTCATTGTTGACGTAATATTTACCTACCATTTTTTATTTTTTTTATTTTTTTTGTTGTAATTAATTAACAATAATATTTCGTATAAAACCCTAATTTGTGTGGACACCACGTTATTTTTCAATTTGTTATAGTATTTTTTTAGCTAATCAACTAACAATTTACATATAATATTATATATAAAAACGAATGTATGTCTGTTTGTCCTTTATGCATTATTACACCATTCATCCGATCGCCGTGAAACTTTTAAAAGCTGTTCCATGTTACCTAGAACAGGTTTAGAGCTACTGAAATCCACCCCAACTTAATGTAGGGGTGGATTACGTTTACTCTTTACTATTCAGTAAAAAAATCTAATTATTTTTGTTGATTTACGGGTTACCTTGATAACATAGATGAAAAAAAAAACATTATTATTTTTTGTAGTGCAATTACTACGCTGTGCGGGTATTTACAATGATTGCGTATACAATGATAATTTATCTTTTAACTTTATTTAGAAACTTTCAAATGAATCTTTTAAACACGGACTTCTTATAGTATATAAAATTACGGAAATTAAGATTAAAGACACACGATCCTTTCAGACTACTTTTAATCTTATCTTATTATTTAAATATAACTTATATTTATGATTATTGTTAGACATTTACAATAATTTAAAAAATATCGTGTTAAAAAACTAAAAATATTGAAAACGGTTTCGCCGTGGAGGACCGTAAATATTAGCGTTTTATCCAAAATTTTATTTTGGAATTTTCCCAATTATTTCGAAAACCCTTAGAAAAATGATAGAATTACCTTTCTAATGCTTAAAATAAACAAAATTGTATTTTAGAATTAAAGCTACAATATTCTATTCAGCGAGAATTCTATTCAAAAAGTTGTTTACAGGCAAAAAAAAGAAATAGTTAAAAAAAAAGTATATGTAATAATGAAAATCGAATATGTTTTTAACTATGATCCGTATCTAAAATCTGCAGTAAAACATTTAATTTTGCACAGTTATTTCATACACGATCAATTTATATTTTTGAGAAAAAGTAAGAAAAAAAAAAAAACACGTTGGCAAGAGTTAATTTCAAAAGGCGTGTTATTGAGCTGAAAAACCCGCTAAGCGCTGGGACTCTAAACAGTTATTTTCTGGGAGATATTACGAGGACCACAACTCGGAACTATCTTCCGAAAAAACAAAACATTCAGTTTCAAATGTGAATGTAAATTTTCTAAAAAAAAAAAAAAAAAAAAAGCTATCCCATTGGCGAGTGTACGGGGTGCAAACGACAACGGCAAGGGCAGTTGAGTGTCGCGCGTGGCCGTGGTGCGTGGCGCCCTCGTCGCGCGTGCGGTCCGACGTGCGAACGTTTGGCGGTTAGTTGCTGAACGGCGTCAACCGGGTCCGTACGTCCCGTATCGTATTGGGCCTATCAAATTCGCGTGCGGTCCGGTGATTGTTCGTCGGACGACGACGAGTGTTTCGCGCCGACTACTCGACCGGGAACGTGAACGGCACCGGAAATAAAAATAACAACGACAACGACAATATGCCGTGACCGGCGGTTCCGGGAGTGTATCGACATGATCGCCGGTTAGCCCGCGATGACCGCCCCGCGGTAACCGGTATTCACTAGCCGTCGGTCAGATTTTTCGAATTGCGTCGGGGGAAAAAAAAATCATTTTTAGTCCCGTCCCGCCGACGATGGCCAGCTGCGGCCGGCGGCGGGCCCGATGGAACACGCCACCGCCGTCGCCACCGCAGACGCCGCAGACATCATGCTAGTGGCCACCGTGGTGTCCATGTGGGCGCTGAGCGCCATGGCCGTCACCGTCCGGCACGGCCGGTCCCGGATGGCCAGGTGGGCGCAACAACAGCACAACGAACTGCACCCGCCGGCGCCGATACCGCCGCCGCCGATGCAACCGCCGTCCGCGAAAACGGCCGGCGCCATGACGTTGGCCACGACCACCGCCGACTACCTGCACGACCCCGGAGGTGACGACGACGGTCATTCGTCACCGTCGCTGTTGACCGACACCGGAAAGCTGCTGCAGCACCACCGGGACAAGGCGAACCAGCTGCTCCGCATTGTCGAGTCACAACAGCAGTTGGGTGGAAACTGTACCGCCGGCACCGATCTGAACATGGGCGAAGGAGTCGTGGACAGATACGCTCAGGTACCTTACTATTCTTCTCCCCCCTTTCTCCCACCCTCGTTCAAATGAGCTTATGCGGAGTTTATGAAGAACGCGGATAAAATCTTCTACTCATCCTACCGCCCCCGCCCCCACCTCATCGTCCGTAAATAAGTGAAACTATATTTTTGACTTGGCGAAATTCTTGTTTGTTCCGAGTCTTCTAAGTCGGGGTGCATTATAATAACGGAGAAAAGCCACTCGAACCGTGCTTTTGATTTAGACTCAATGACCACCGGTATCGTTAAAAATCCATTGTTCCGAGACGATTAATCCCCCCTCCGTCTAAAAGAACATACAAACGTTACTGACATTTAACTTTGAAAATTAAAATAAAAAAAATTGTAGATCGACGACATTCGATACGCTCTTTATACCTTTATTATATCGTCGCATACGCGTAATAAGTGAACAAGCGTGAACATTTCTTTCATCTTTATATGTGTACGAAAGAATGACTCACTATAAATCGTAAATAGTTTTAGGAAACGCTTGACTGGAAACTAAATTTTAGATTTAAAAAAAAAAAATCCAATTATTTGAGTGCATAAATCATTTTAGTCACTTTTCGCGTGACGGCGTCCATATTATACGTCGTGATATTCATAGAAAATAATTATGTAAAATTATACGCTCGTACGGTAACTTTCCGAATTACGTATCGTTTTTCCGGCAAAAATAACGTGCCGAAAACGAAATTGTTTAGACGTTTCGAAAATTCGAACAAATTCGTATGAAATGTTCACGAGGAGACGCAATGATAATAATAATATTGTAACAAGGTGGTATAAAACGGTAATTTTCCGTGTCGAGAGTCGAATTGCGAATGCACTTTGTGGGACGAACTTTGTGAGTTTTTCAACGAGTCGAAATTAATTTTTTAGGCCTTTTACGTACTCGTCTCATCGGCGTCTATAGAATACGGCACGATGTATTCTACTTACGTGAAAATCATTCTCGTAATCTCAAAAACGATTCGTCATCGTTTCTAAACGAACACTTATCGAGAAATCACTTTCACGCGATATTTACAATTAATCTTTTTCCGATTTTTGTATGTCCGTAAATCGAATTACAGATAAAGATCGTCTCGTCCGGAGGATTATTTTAGGATGCTGCAGCTGATTGGGCGGGTCCGTTTTGACATTAAGACGTACATATACACATTCCGGCATTTTAGGACGCGAAAAAAAAATGTTTTTATTTTTATGTGTTGGGGTATTTGTTGACAATTGGAGAATTTCCAAAAAAAAAAAAAAAAAACTAAAAATGCTTCAAAATTTAAAGCTATTCAAATTTGAAATTATTTTTCAATAATATTACCGAAAAATGTATTGCTCGTGAGACACGGTTCGTGTCGAGCATTAGAATTTATAAAGAAATCGACTATTGCCTGTTTACGTTCGAATCGAATAAATTAGCGATCGAATTTGTTCACGTTGAAATTGACATAGTAGTTGGTTGAGTTTTTTAAAAATTTTTCATAGATATATTTACGAATCGGGGTAGCATAATGTCAAGAATGTAACGTACACGCGTTTCAATATTACCTTATGGTGGCAATAAGTAACTTGAAATGCTGGCATTTGTGATTGTAGGGGAAGACAACTTGTCCCGTTGCACATTTAAAAAAGATGCAATGTTCATACGAGGAGGATAGTCTGACGTGAGAAGATCGGCCACTCGTCTCGTTTATTTCGGATTCCGTGCTTTGGACTGTTCGTGTAAAACGGAAATTAATACGAATGATGTACGGAGGGACGCGTCTTTAAGACGTCGAAATCAGTCGAGAACGATGCCAGCCGCGCGATACAGCGGTGGAGGCTCGCCAGATAGAGCAAATGAGACGCTGCTTCGTCTGCGATTTTCCTTATTAAAATAAATAATACATACAGATTTTCGAAAACTTACGAAAACGTTCAATCGTTCTAAATGTATACATGTATTGATCGGTATTGGAAAAAGAAGTACACTAAACGTGGTTTAATTATCCAAACAATGACATAGTATAATATTCGCCGGTACAACCGAAGTCTAAAAACAGAAAAAAAAAAAATTAATATTAATGGTAACCGAGATATTCGTTTTTCAATGTACCCGCGGTACGAGAATTTTGTCGTCCGCAGTGCGTTTTCCCGTTTCGGACGAGACGTTAGTTCAATTGCGAACCGCAATCAAAACTACTTTTGATATAATTCGTTAAAATCCCGAGTCGGACGCCCACGAGTTTATATATATTTTTTCTCGTGTTCATAATCAATCTTTTCGTTTGTGAGTATATCCGTTCGGCAAGCCAAAAGCGTGGTAATTGGCCGTTTTGAAAATATGGTGTTTGTGTAGTTGGCGGCGAACAGATACGGCGTAGGCACGCGAAATACAGTGATATATTATTTGTGTTTCGATGTTTAAGAATTTAAGTACGATTGAACTGAGATTAATTTGGCGAACAAAAAAAAAAAAAAAAACCGATATTGAAGTCGGGTGCAGCCAATGTTACAAGTGAAAAAACGTAAAGGAAGAATACGTTAAGTTATTTAATTTATATACATAACATATGCAAGGGAAAATAAACTATTGCTAACGAAACGCGATAATAAAGCGAAGATCGGGTATAAATGATTTGAAATAATATAATTTTAACGATTTTCGTGGAATTTTGTTCACATAACGGCTTTAAAAATAAAAAAAAAACTTCTAAATTACGTTCAACATTATATTTGTTCGCCACAAGTACAATTTGCAATAAACCTCGTATTCAATGTTCAAGTATTTCTGTTTAAACAAACAATTGTTTCCATAAAATACCTATCATATAAAAACTCAAAAAAAACAACTCCGAAATGCCATTAAATAGTTCTAAAATCAACTATACCTAAAAATCCAACACAAGTATTTTGTAAAAACATCAGTCATGTCTCTAATAATATTTTCAACCCAATACCGACAAAAAAACAAAATTAAAAATAACGAAACCGGTATATCCGTAAACATTTTCGATTTTTTTACGTTTTTTTCCAGTAATGCCTAATTAAGAAAACTACACGGGACATATATATATATATATATATATATATATATATATAAAAGGCTTTCTTACTCAAAATCAAAATTCAAAATGCATTAAAAAGAGCATTTTGCCATTCTTTAATTATGGGAAAACTCCGATAAAAAAGTAACTATGCTAGAAAAAAAAATAAATATATATCATAGTGATACAAACAAAACCAATGCATCTATACGCTGGGAATCTACAATAACCTTTAAAATATTAAACCGATAAATC
Source organism: Cinara cedri (assembly GCA_902439185.1). Lineage (NCBI taxonomy): Eukaryota > Metazoa > Arthropoda > Insecta > Hemiptera > Aphididae > Cinara > Cinara cedri. The sequence continues at coordinate 281,598 of CABPRJ010000005.1, forward strand.
GTACGATAATTCGATAATTAGTTGACGATTTAAAAACATTTCTAGAAAAAACCCGCATAAAATACATTTAAAAAATTAATAACGATATTAATCGCCCAATAGAATTAAAAGTAATATGATTATCACGCCATAAAGTAAGGCGGACAACGAGGAAAATCAAATAGTTAAAAAAAATCGGAAAAAGTTTTTTCCAATGAAAACATTTATCTGTTTTAACGGTAGAGTTATAACCGAATTATAATTATAATATGAATAACGTAAAATGTATCAATTAAATACCACAACTAAGTAGCTGTTTTAAGGATTTTTTTATAACTGTGCCATGGCCGATGAATTGGAGGGGTCCCAGTGTAATGCGGGTAGAGTTTTATAAAATATATTTGTGACCAGCTCGAAAAAAACCAAACGAATTTTATTTCGAAAGATTCCAGTTACCTTCATTCGCTACCGTTATGCTATACGTTTCTTATTTACAGCGATTATTTATATTATATCCATAGTAGGAGTTAGGTGCTAGGTAAGTAAGCAGAGACGTGTTCAGGTTTTTGGAGCCCATGTGCTATTTTCGATCGGCACCCCCTGTTTAATACATATCGATTTTCGGTAATTTGTAATTTATTCAACTGTTATGATTTATTGATTTATACGATTACAATTATTACAAAACTACTTTAGTTATTTGTAAAAATAACAAAAAATAAATCACCTTTTCCCTTGCTTCTAATCGACTATATTAATGAGTTTGTCGTACTTTATTGCTTTGGTTACGTGGTATTCATACGAGATAAACAATTAAAAAAAAAAAAAAAAATAACAATAATAATAATAATAATAAAAATTGTATTGTCAACAACGATTGAGAAGAAAATACACACACTTTTATGATTAAGCTAGCAACGCTATGATATCAATTCCAAAAAAAAGTCTAAAACGACTATATATATTTAACTGGGATTTACATTAAAATGAAATGCAAGCAATAATTGAATAATTCGGAAAAAAAAACCGACTATGAGCTAACCTCCATTAAACAGATTTTATTTCCTGAATTTAAATTTAAATGATCGTATTGATTATTAACTACGAATTAATTTATTCATCTTATAACGAATTCTATCAACAAATCGTCAACTTCAAACGCTAATAAAAAATAAATATTTAAGACGCATTACGCTAAATAATTCGGTCTTCTTTTATCCTGCGAGTAAGAAAAACTTATTTTGACGAACTTCAGATTGAACTTTCGAGATTTTTCACGAAAAATGATGCACTTGAATTTTTATATGTTCTACTATCTGATAAAAAAAATATTTGTATATATATATACAAATATTATAATATAGTATAAACCTATAATTATGCTTTTATTTATTTGAAAACTACGAGTTTTTTTAGGAGTTTGGTTGCTTTAGTGAGATGACGAGCACATCGAATTGATATTCCGTAAACGACACATTTTTGTATATTAACGAAATAACTCTAAATAATATTCTATATTTCTCACCTAGAACAATCAGCGTGTAGGGGATCAGATACTATATATGTACGCCTAATTAAATTTAGTAATTTATTTTTAAAATGCATATATTTCGGCCAGGCTAAAAAGAAAATTTTGATTTATTATAATTAAAAATTGTAGGGTTTTTGATTTTTAAATTTTCGTTGCTAAGATGGGTAGACAAGAAGATTCTACGATTTTTTCACCTTTATTATTCACATCCGGAAAATTATCGAGTAACCTACTGATAACAGTTACACACCCATTGGCAGTGCCTATTAGCTTTTATTTTTTGAGTGTAGAGTAAATAATACAGTTAACCTATGCCAACTTTAATAATATTGCGTTTTCAGTCGTCTTTAGTACATTTCAATATATTTTATTATATTTCAACGTGCATAATCATCAAACGGACTTTCAAAAAAATATTTATGTGTGTATCGTTCGGTTCAATATATATTTTGTGTCACACATCATATTTTTTGGAAATATGCAAGCGATCGTGTGTGTGAAAATATTTTGTAGTTTATTAGATTTTACGCGAGTCACGCAAAAAAAAAGGCGAACGTGTGGATCTCAAAAAAACGTCACAAAACATATTACAGATATTCCGGATACATATATATTGGTCTCGACTTTGCGATATTAAACGAAAGACTAAACGACAGCAGATTGGCTTTGTGCGCCAAACAAAAAATTGTACAACGCGCTTTATAAGTCATGACGGCGAGATGCGAATATTTTATTACATCGATTCATTTATTTGAACAGCGGCGTATACCCGACTAACACTAAAATTCTTAAATGCGTGTAGGAAATAAAATAATACAAATACGCGGGTATACGGTCATAGACTGTCGGATGATAACCATAATGTATATAATTTGAACATTTCTAATTTTTTTTTTTTAATCTCATCACTCCTATAAAACGGGGATGTCATTTTTTTTTTTTTTTTTTTTTGGTAGCAGTAGTAGGAAAATTGATCAGGGATTGTTTTTCTTATTCAGTTTGAAATATTGCCAACGTTGAACAACAAAATATTTAAATAATAAAATGAAATAAAATAAAAAAATAAACTGAATCAATAATGTATTTATTTATTAGTGCGTCGATTTTCATTTTAATATAAGTTATATATATATATTATAATAATTTTTTGTACAATGGAGCATTTTATTGATCACGATTTCATGTTAGGATTTATAAAGCCGAAATCATCTTAAAATAATTTTCTCGTCTATCTGAGCAATTGCAGAGCCATTAATTTATGAGTGTTTGAGAATATAATTCAATGTACTTTTTCAAAGCAAATAGTTGATGATATTGAACATATTGCTGGCTTTATTATAGTAAATCAACAATAAAATTAATTTGTGATGATTGCACTAAAGTATTAACCCAACCCATTCTGAATCTGGAACATTAATAACTGATGTGGATTAAATATTCACTAGTGAATACAAAATTTATTGTACAAGATTTACGTGCATTATTTTATTAAGCATTAAATTATTGTATAAGCAAATTATTTTATTTTTATATTGGTTACATCCCTAATCATTGTATCTTTAACCTTAGCAATTTTTCTGTCAACTAACATATACCCACCTTTTTTTGTGTTATATTATACGTGTTTGGTGTATTATACATATATTTACTATTCAATTATAAGAAATAGGAAAAGTTGATAACTTCAAAACTTTATAACTTCACGATTTTCGCACGGCTAATCTATTTATTATCAGAAATTATTAATAAACTATAAATATTAAATACTACGTAGGGTTTAGTTTTAGATTTATTTAGTTAGATTTAGTTTTAGATTTAGTTTATTTTTGTACATATTTTACTAGTAACTTTTTGCACAATCAATATAGTTTCAATAATTTACCTACTCATAGTATACGCTTTTAATTTATTACATTTAATTTAATAAAAAAGATCTTCCAATTCTAAATAAATTTATTTAAATACATATTAAATAATAGATAAATCTAAGTTCATTGTTATATAGAGGGCTGGGCTGTAAACACGGAGAGGGGTTAGGGGTTCAACCCTATCCTCACACAACCCGGGAAATATATAAATGTATTATTATGTATGTGTTATTTTTAAATTAACTATAATATGTAAGTATTATGATAACCTCCCTCCATAAAAAAAACTTGTCTACGGCACTATGGGGGGGGGGGCAATCCCCTGTATGTGTCATATATTTCGAAATATAGGTGTATACGCAAAATAAAATTTACGACTACACCACTGGTTATAACGGTTTAAAATGTAGATCAGAGATTATTAGTACAAGATGATATTCTTTAAAAGTTGATAATATATAATAGTTTACCACCATTTCCTAGAGAATGCTTTAGGATTAACTACTCCTCTGGTATAAATGTCAAACTATTATAGTGTTACTATTTTGTAAACTGTATTTATGTGATATAAGTGTTATGCACGATGTTTAACAAAATATTCTCCATTCGAATCTGTTTTAAAAAATTAGGTTTTCATTTGAAAATCAAAAGCTTATATACTTATTTAAATTTAATACGATTCAAAATCACGAATGATGTTAAAAATGCGAGCACAGCGTCAAAATAAAGCTTAGACAATTCTAAAAGATAATTGAAAAAGAAAAAACCATAACAAGTATCATGTTAACTTTATTCCTCCGGAAAATTTGCTGGACCGTGAAAAAAAAAAAAAAAATTAAAAATCGCCTTTTATTGTTATTTCGTCCAGATCTAACGTCGACGTTTACTATTTCTATAGTAATAAACATCAACTTCAACGTTTTGCGTCTTTATCGTTCACGTAAATCTGACTAATAACAGTCTCTCGTATTAATTAAATAATAATAATTCGATGAGCGGACCGCGAAGGGAGGGGTCTGTGTACGTATATAGGTACCTGTAAACATATTATCCGTTATTAAGTTACAACTCTGCCGCAGCTCCAATCGAATCTTCAGACAAGTTGAAACTATAATAGACGGACCGCGAGATATATTAAATCGACGAGCAAACAAAACGTCTGTAGATATAATTTTGTTAGTCACAGGCTGAACGATTTTTGATCCAAAAAAACTACGTCGTGAAAACATGTACAAAATATTATAACATAGGCCGTAGCGTGGTTTTCATTCAAAAATTATGTAGACCTTTGTATCTCCTATGTCCATTTTCCTCGGGGGAGGGGGGGGAAACAAAAAAATCCAGACCATTTCGAAAATAAACAAATCAGTTTACTGTAAATTTAGGGACCGGGTGAAATTCGAGACGGCTAATACCTAATACCGTCCATATTGTATGTATGGTTTACATTAGAAACTATCACTCTCTAAAAACATCAATGGGATTCGTGAAAGAGCATTATACTATTATTATGGCGTCCCAAATACGTTACGAAAATAGACAACTACGTTGTATTATAGTTCATTGACCTAACATTTTTCTATACACAACGACGATGGTTAAAACATGACGAACTTTTAATAATGTCAATTTTTCAAACGGACACGTTAATTAGTTAACGCGTAGAATTTTTTTTTTTTTTAATGAATAAATGATCTGTGAAAATGTTAAAAACAAATTTATTGCAAGTAATCTATCATCTCTTGTTGTTGCATCACTGGCAGAAGGGTAAAATTGTATAAGTGTTTACCTAAACACTTTATTAGGTTGGCTACGTGTATTTGAGAACAAACATCATTCCAGTTTGTGGTGAAGAAATTAGGTGTAAACCTATAGAATAACCTATACCTATATAGGTCCTATAATATGTCTAAACCTCGAACACATCATGGGAATTCACGTATTTTAGAAATTGCATATGTCCAGTACTTCCAAACTCGCCTATCGAGCCCATATAAGGGTTATTATTAATATTTTTATTGTTTTTTTGAATAGGTATGTATCCCACCAAGTGCTTTCTAATGAGCTTCTCGGTTTCATTGTCAGTTATCGTTGATAGCGTTAAACAGTAATTGTTTGTTGTTTTCTCATATACTTTTTAATAATTTCGACTTAAAAAAAAAAAAATACTTATTTGGCCTTATAGGTACGTTGTTTTTCAAAATGGTGGTTAATTTAATCACCGCTCAAACCACAGAGTGCGGAACGTCTGGTTCACTGATCAGAATAGTCTCTACCAGAACCGTAAACTCTTGTAAAATATTCTCCCATCGGCAACGACCACACAAAATCATCAACCGCGACTGACATACCCGGTGTTGCTAAATAATGAATAGATATTTCATTTTCTGAACACTTAATCGCATTAACCGTAATAATATTTTGGCTCTGCGACATGCGCGCATAATGCCAACCTAACAAAACCGTTAAAGCTAACTACATCAGTCGAGTATTCATAGTACTCTTAAAAAAGGCTGTATTGGTAAAATGTACAGCTGAATCCTCTGCTAGCTTAGCGAACGTATTTAGCAGCCATATTTTTAATTATTTCGATATGCTAAATCTGACATTTCACTATTGTTAGCTATTTCTTCACGTCTAAATCATTAGCAATGGTGACATAGATCCCTATAAAATAGATGCTATAGGAATTCTTTATGTTACGGTATATTTACCACCTGATTTGATTATAAACTAAAATGATTACTTACTGTTTTTTTCTTATTTATTTGTTTAATTATTATTATAATAATAATTAACTATAGTTAATAAAAGATAAATTTTGGCGGTACATTTTAATAAATATATTTTTTAAACTTGTCGGTAGAAATGTTCTTATATGTTAAACTGTACGCTGGATTAACTGAGATTTAGTTAAATTTTAGCGAAACATTGTAACAACAGCCTTGAGCTACTTCTACTTCTTAATCGAAAATAAACTACAATTTCTTATACAAAACCATTTCAGGTAGGTTAGGAAGGAAAGGGAGAAGTTTTTAATTGTTCCGTATGGATTATGTATATTTGTTATCACAATAAAAGAACTTTCCAAGGTCCGTGTTATTTTAATAACATTGATCGAACGGTTTTTCCGCTGTTTATTTTTTTTAGTAGGTACCTATTCAAGTTGTCTACCGTCAAAAAAGGATTGCAAGGGAATTTTAATGACACAATGAAATTGTATCGTAAACGATATAAAAAAACTTTTTAGCACGCATCTAATGACCAGAAATTATTTTCTCGAACGACGAGAAAATAGCACATTGGTATATAAATAACAAAATATGATTCACGAACGGCGGATTTTTCTCTGAATGAAAAAAAAAAGTGTATATTATGGTGATATTATATTTTTGCATATTTTTATTTGACGCTTACCTGAACTTCTATACATACTATGTAGGTAGCAATTTAAATTTTCAGACCATCACATCCCGAACGTGTTCCAAATGTAGGTTAGAAGAAAAGGAAAAAGGGAATTATATACATTTTCTTCATTATTAAACGAGAAAGCTGTTTGTTAAATACGACAATATTGTCTGTTTGTTGGCACAATAAAGACGTTAACCGATATGTATCCCAACAAACCGTCATCTAACTAGAATATTCGAGTGACGCGAACTTTGCTCCTATGAAATATGTATACTCTTTGAAATACCTATAGTTAAATTTGTATCCAATTACGGTATTTGTGTGGTATGTGTTTATGATTTTGTAGTTATATTTGTTAGGTGTACAACAATAATTGAGTAACCAAATATTAGGTATTGTGAACGAATTGCGATTAAGACCGATAACAGCACCAAGCCACCAATTCATCGGAAAACAAGAAGAACATATATCTTATCCAATGTTTTAATATTGTTATATTCGTTTTTTTTTTTTTTTTTATGAGTGTACATTTTTTTAACGTAGAGACTTAGATACTGCATAACAATTTTTTAACCGAAATAAAATAATTTTTACTGCATATTTTACAATAATAATTTCGCAGTGTGTGTTTCGCTTTTCTCGAGTGTATCATATTATTATTGTAATACATAAGCGCATGCATATTTATAATGTATTTGTTTAGTGCACAAAAATCCGAGCGCTATTCTCACTAGAATATAATACCTTTTCGTAACACCGCAATGTAGGTGTTGTACCTTTCATATTTCTTACGCGAATTTAAATATCACTGAAAACTATTTATCGGACGGATCTTTGAAAACCTGGCTGTTATCATAAGAATATGGTGGACAAAATTGCTTACGGATAACATAATTAAAGGAAAAATGAAACGAGAGGACGTATTTTTTTCCATTATAATGCTGATGTACAACCGAGAAACCGACCTCATGCATACAATTTCAGTAAACAAATTATACCATTTAAATAAACCATCATAATAAATTTAATTAGTGAATATTTCTGCCACCCTTTTAACCGTTTAAAATTTGAGCGAATGGAGATCAAATTTAACAGAATTCTATACAAATAATCCGAAGAAGACTGATAATTGATTGTCTTAATAATATCGTGATAAAACCATGGCTCATGACAAAATCATAGGGAATTGACAAAAATTTTATATTCTAGTAATAAATTGAGACTGCTTATAACGATTATAGCAAAGATTATATTCTTATAGCATGTGCAAATTGTACGATACTTAACGTTTTTTTTTTAATTTTTCTCAGAGAATTAACTAAAAACACGAAGGAGGATCGATTACAGAGAAATACAATACGACTCGTATACACAGCGGTAGGTAATGTATCGGCTTATGATTTAGAATTATCGTTATGTTACTTGTTCCGTGAACTTTGGAGTTATAATTAGCCAAGTTAAAATTGCCTGTGGGTACACATAGAATACACGCGTCATTGCCGGAGATAGGTCAGATCACGGATGAAGTTTAAGTTCACCGTTTAAACTAGATATTGCTACATGGAATTCGTGAATAATATTACATTTCCGATGACCATTGTAGCCCTGTAGGATTATGTTTTCTATCATAATTTTGATTATTAACGTATTAATAATACCTTTTGATATTATATCAAGAATTCAAATAACCGATGAATGCATAATATTAGGTTGTAAGTTATACTAACCTAAGGACAATACTATACATTACCATACTAGGTAATGTTGGTACTGTTCTATTTTTATCACCACCATCATCTCGAACACTGATTGCCGAACGGTAGGTGGAAGGTCGAATACACCCCGCATTTGTCCCCGGATGTTAAGAAAAATATAACGCCTGTCTATGTATAGCAACTTAGAAACATCAAAATCCCGTCCATAGTCCAAATCTGATACTGTTCTAAGAAAATGTATGTCCTAAGTGTAAAGCCTAAAGCTATTACTTTAAACTATGCCTAGCTTAAATAAAAATAAGAGAAACAGGTACAATCGATATTAGATAGGTAACATTTTTAATTCAAAAAATCGATGATTTTGTCTACCATATTTCAAGGCCGTCAATTCGTTAGAATCAAGTTCACACTCATACTAAACTCAAATTTTAACAATCAATACTTTTTTAATGAGGTTAGTTTACAAATTTACATCTTACAAATGCTCTGAGAAGTGATATTTTCTACTCAGGCTCTATAGGAAAGATAAACTTCGTTAATTTTCTGTTTTCTATTAAATCGCTCGTCTTCCTTTGTCCAATCCGTTGTTAATATATTGTAATGAATGCATGACATTGTTTTCAACAAATATTGTCCTTGTACTTCACGACTGCTTTTATTATAATCAGCGTTGTAAAACGTAAAAATCATACCGTAATAGAATATTAGATTTACTTAAATTATTTATAAAATTACCACCTACTTTTAATTTTAAAATAGTAACCATTGTTACAAATTTCACAATTAGGCGAGTTATTAGTTTAAATCTATTTTTAATGTTCATGAATCCATTGTCAATAATTTTCACTTTTAAGTTTCAGCACGGAGAGAGTATTGGAGCTCCGTTTATATAGCGACATGATGTGTGGCATTTGATTAGTGCTCCACAATTATCCCCCTATGGCCTACGTAAACTTAATAATAGAATCTATCATCATCGGGATGATGTAATACTAACATTTCAACACTAAAATGTAATTACCTTAACTAATATTTGGATATTTTATAGTGAAGTTTTTATTTGAAAATTTAAAGTAGATAATGGTTCCGCCCATCCCCTCCCAAAAAAGAGTGACAGAAAATAAGTATAATGTAATATTTTTAACGATTTGATTCTAAGAATTAAAAATCAAATTACAAAAAAAATATAATAACTTCTGAGATAATAAGTGTCTTATGTTATTTTGATCACGCTGTAAAGTTTAGGTAAATTAAAGTGAAACAGAGGTAAATTAGCGGACGCAATAGAATTAAAAACAATTTTATCGTATATTTATAAAAGGAATTTCAAGATTTTCAACTTAGTACATTATATTATACTCAAGAAGTTTTATTTTACCATATTGAAAATACATTAATTTCCTTTGTGTTTTTCACGAGGGTCAAACTTAGAACACAATAACATTACAAACATAGGTACGATCACTTTTTCAAATTCTAGACGTGTGTAATTTTGTAGAATTGTAAAATTGTAATCACACTTTGTTGCGTAGTAACCGTAGACATAATCAAAGAATACAACCAACATAAAATGTAAAAAAAAAAAAAATAAAATCTAAAATAAAATTAGAGATTCTGTTATTTGTATGTTTTCTGTACCTACCTACCTACCTACCTACCTTTCGACCACAAGCGTCTTTTAAACCGAACTTTCCGGATTAAAACTAAAATGTGAAACCGTATAAAACTAAAACTCGCGGGATCATGTGCCGAATATTGCTCAAACTTAATACCGGAGAAACAAATGACAAACTATTAATAATAATAATAATACGTTAATATTAAAACTGTATTTAAATTAATATTTTGAAGTACCTTCCAGTGATGGTGAACATATTTTTACTTGCGCGATAACAACGCGAAAGGTTATTTCAACGAATAATGCAATTTTGTATGAGGATTAAAACTATACAACCTTCTGGCAAGAATCTTCATCCGCAAAACATCAAGCAAAAATATAATATTCTGACTCTCAAAACATAATACAATTTAATTGTTTTGTTCGTTTTATATTCTTAGCGTCATGTAAATGCGTCTAAGACTATAACACTTTTCTACGATAAATTTGCAAATTGCATTATTTTCTTTGTAAAGTCGTTATAAGTCAACTTATATCACAATACTTTTTAACGTATCAGGTTGTGATGTTGTACGGGATCTACTTGTGAAAAGTATTGAATTACCGTGCTTTAATCTAACACGGTAAGTAAAGGTTATATGCATATAAACAATGTATCATATAGTATTATCATCATGCTAATAATCCTATCAATATTCATTTTTTAATAGGGTTTCGAGCAGGGGGGACATACGTAGACAAAAATTAAATTTTCCACTTTTCAATATTTTGAAAATGTTGAAAAGTGATAGAATAATAATATATTTTTTTCAATAATTAAGAAATGAAAATAAAAATTTAATTTTCGTCTACATTATGTGTCCTCCTCTCTCAAAATATGATTAAAAAAAAAAAAAAAATAAATAAACGAACACTGGCTTAAAATATATATTTTTTTTTATAATCAATAGTATAATTAAAGAACACCGTTGTTGAAGCAACTAGAGAGTTAAACGAGCCGTTTTATATAATTCATTCATCTTGGTTCATCCCATCCGTTATCGCGTTATTAATATTAGTTATTGCTGGCTAGATCGTAATCACACTTGCATTTTAATGCGTATGCGCTCTGCATTTAAACGATATGGCGTTACGTACAAATAAATCGTGGGAAAGAGGCGCCCCATTATTTACTTTGTGCATCTCTATCATTTTAATTCTTATACGGCAGATAACGTTAAAACTTTGGATTTTAAAACATGAACTGAACGAATGGGAGATGAACAATCGATGACAACCGTTCGACCGACACGACAATCAACCGACAAGTCATTCGACCGACAATCGATTAGTGATTCACATTCACGTTAAGTCACACCTTATGGATCTAAAAATATATATATATTTTAAATATACGCGATGTCTGTTCGGTCAATTAGTATAAACCGAACAACCGACGTTCGGTTTATCGGAAATACGACCAGTTCCGGTGAGCGGACGTCAGCTAGACGTCCGCCGAAACCGTTTCGCTTGCTCAAATGCCATACGGTTAGTTGTTTTTTTCCAACCGAGTCGTCAAAACCGTCTGCTATTAAAAATCGTCGATATATTTCTTTCTTTTTTTTTTTTCGTCAATTCGAACACCGCTGTATTCAAATGTATTGCGTACCTACAACACGCATAATAATGACATATGTTATTGCACGCCGTGCACTAATAATAATATACAATCATATACGTAATACCGAACGTCGTAATATAATATTGCCACCGAATGTAACAACTGTGCTATGTGATGTGTCGCGTAAGTTTCGGAAACATTACATGCGCGCGGATATGATTACATCGGCTATTTGGCAGCGAAATATTAGGCGCACACGCGAAAAAAGCCCAACACATTTCGAATACGGCGCATTGCACGACCGTCACATTATTACGCGAACGTCACGTTTACGAATGTGTAACGTAAAACTGAAATATTGAAGCAGATATCATAGTGCAATATTTATATTCGCGAGTGCGAAATTTAATAATTAATATTGATGTACGTCGGTTTCCCCCGGACTGTTTATTGCATTGTTCTGCTTCCGGCAGCGGCGATGACGATTGTCCATGAATGTTTAAAGACTCGCTCGCTAGTACCCAATTTCTCAAACGCAATACGAACGTGGGTTCGAAAATCCTACACAAGACTCCGAACGACAAACGTATGGGTTTGTCGTTTTTTTTTTTTTTTCTCATCTCTGTGACCGCCTTTTTCGGTCAGTAAAGTTGCTCTAAATTGTTCACATCGTACGTAAAAAGACGAAGTTTTTTTCCCTCGAGGGTTCTTTATCTGAACAATTTTGCCTGCCAATTCGCAGATTTATATTTCTTACACCGGTAAATTATTTTTGTCGATTCCTGGGCACCTTGGGCCATAAAAGAACAATAAACACGACCTCACACCAGTTTAACGCCTCCGGAAAAAACGTACATTTATAAATTAATAAATGAATTTATTTTTGTATTAAAAACACAATTATTATCATAATATTATTTAATTATTTTATATAATAAAATATGTGCGATTGTATAATAACACACCAAATACGCCAAGTACATCATAAATACATATTACGTTCGGACGCTTGGATATTCTGGATCTCCACGGAGACAGAGCACGTAATGATATCACGAAAACATCATCAACTGACGAATACCGATGTGTTACAACATTACGAGAATTATACGATAATTATCGTACAGTGACTTAAGTACGGTCCACTGTATATTTGAACGTATAACTCACTCGACTAAGCACTGTATTTTTAGCCCCCATTAATATATCACCGTTTATTGTGTTATATGAAGATTTTTAAAAGAAACCGGGAGACCGGGAGTTGAAATCTGTCAGGAACAACCGTTTTTGGAACGGGCATATAAGTACCTGTATAGAAAATAAATAAACCAAAGTTACACTCGGGCACACTTATTGTTGCTCGGCGCAGATCGTATAGTTGTGTAGTTTTCCGGTGTATAGCCTTCACGCGAATATATATATATATACGTTTATATATAGACGGGAACCGTTATTTTGAAGGCGTTCTGATTAATATAAAATGTTAGGTATAAACCGCTCGGCGCGAAACTCTGCGAAATTTATACCCGCCGAAAAACGTTTTCGTATATTTAACTCCTCGCTCGTACCTACATGTGTATAAACTTAATTTGTATATACATATATATAATGCGGATTTCGTAGGATAGTTACGGTTGGTGTTCGGTTTCTCGAATAACGGCATTTAACTTATATTCAATAATAAATTACATGCAAATGGACTGGCCGCTGTCGACAACCACGGAGTCTCGGACCCGGATCGGGTCTTCCTGTAAGTTACGGCGGTTTACTGACCGACACACCGATACCGACAGATTTGCAAGTAACAATAATATCATTTTTTATTTAACAGCCACGTCGAATCAAATCCGAATTCCAACGCTATTATTGCATTAATGTTTTCGATCTAATCTTATCCTTGTGATAAACGCACTATATAAATGTAATAAGTTATTGTTTTTAAATCACTTCTATACGCTATCGAAAGCGAAGTGTGTAAAAAAAAAAAACTTGTTGAATTGTTAAAAATTCGAATAATAGCTCACAAAACAAGTCAGCTAAATGTTTCTATTTACTTAGACTGTTGTTAGAATATTTATTCTGCGTCTCAGTTAACGAAAAATCATAAAAAAATTGAAATAATATCACAAAAACAATTAAATCATAATTAGATTTGCCATGCTATACAAAAAAAAGTGATAAAAAACGGACAAATAGGTTCATACGATAGGTGGGCCACTGTTGTAGACGAGAAGTTGACTAGTTAGACGGGGAATTTAATGTATACGAAAAACAGTTCTAAGTGGAGTTCGGTTATTCATGTTTTGAAAGGCCATAATATTTGCGATTTCAAAATAATACATTTCGTAAATGCTCTCATTTTTTACATTTATTATGAAAACCCCCGGGGAAAATCAAAAAAAGTACCTCCTTAAAGAACCATCACAGTCAGATTTCCTTTCAGATAAAGTGTTATGATTGAAAATTGTAATAAAATGGCAGGTATAAAAGTTATTCAGGGAAAAAAAAATAAATATTAATAAAATAAACATCATTGTAAAATTAATATATTTCACGCTCCGCTCAGAATCTTAATTGAATATAAATCAAACTATAAGATATTAACAGAAGAAATTATAAAATATATAGCCGAAATATTATATTGTAATCGAAGTAGATATAATAATATTGTATCTCCGATTCTAACTCGTACATTGTGTTCAAATATGAATTTTTACAGGTGACGTATAATATTATGGCTCGTGATTTTTTGCAGTAAATTAGGAAATATGTGAAAAAAATGAATAATTTACACAAGTAGGCACAATGAAAGGTTTAAAAAATATTTTATGCGTCGCAAGCTACGATTTTCGTAAAATCTGGATAGTATCTTACTAATTGAAACGTCAAAAAATAAGCCAAACGTTTTTATTTTTGATAAATTTTAACTTATAGCTTAACAAAATAAATAAAAATAATAACATACTTATTTGTTATAAAAAAAATTTTAACTTAATTTTACCTATTTTATAAAAATTGAAATCAAATTTTAAAATGTATATGGGAATTTATTGTTTGTATATATAAAACTGCCTATAATAATTAAAATAAAAATTACATTTACGAGTGTATAGTTAAGGGTATGGAAAAAAAAACTTTTGACTTAAGTTATTGTTTTCCTAACTTAACTAAGTTACTCAAATTCAATTCAATTTTAAAACTAACTTTAACTTAAACTAGTTGAACGAATTGCAGGTTTTCTTGCCTAGTTTTGATTTACACGTAAATATACTGGGGGTAAAAAATAATACCAATACATTATCCGAATTGAAGTTTCGAATCAAGAACACGCCTCGACCCAAGTCTATAATATAATTTTAAGTTTAACACATACGTTTTTGAAATAATAATATAGTGTTTGTGCAACTCGTAATTTTGTTTCTCGAGAACGAGAAAATCACATGACAAATTCAAATAAATTGAAAACGACCGATTCATAAGTTATGTACTTTGTTCGAAATAAGAATCGTATTTAATTGAAACTCAAACTGTTTTATTGTATATTTATTATTTATTATTATCAAAGTGAAATAATATAACAGCATAATTGGATTCAAATTTCAATCAGCCAAAGACATAAGCCCTTCCATCACTTGTTCCTTTATAGGTTTAAAAACGAAACACATATAAATGACTGCGCACCTAATAAGTTTGCAACATTAATACTTGCCAATTTTAAAATACACAGAACGCACAGGGTCATAATTTGTATGACATTTAAAGTAACAATATTCGCGTGTACGTAATAAGCACCTAATCAACTTTGGTAAAATTATTTGTTTAAGATAAAATAACATTATGATAATATGTTAAATTCTCGTGTACGGTTAACGAAGACCCATTTTTATGTTGGATTTCCTATTTACGAGAAACGGATTACGAGGGAGTTTCTCGTTCTCGTTCTCG
This sequence comes from Cinara cedri, assembly GCA_902439185.1. Lineage (NCBI taxonomy): Eukaryota > Metazoa > Arthropoda > Insecta > Hemiptera > Aphididae > Cinara > Cinara cedri. The sequence goes on from CABPRJ010000005.1 coordinate 297,265, forward strand.
TTTGTACAGTTATACTGCTACGAGCTGCAAAATCTCTCCGATAATACTGTGTTTATAGCCCGTAAAAAAGATAAGAGATTTCCGGCGTCGTGCAACCGATTATGTTCACAGATATTTGAATATACATCCTACATATATATATATATATACGATAGTAATAATGACGGTGTTTATTGTACTTATATCGGGCGTTGTCTGAAATCATTGCGAAATATTAATATTATATTTTCGTCCGTTCTCGAACACAGATAGGTGTCTAGTTGGGTTTTTTTTTTTAACATTTTGAATACCGCGCAGTGTTGTTCAAATATTTGTCACGCGTATATTATAATGTATACACGTATTATTACAAAAACGTTAATCCGTTCTCGATAATTGGCAATCATGTTTGTGATTTGTTTATTTTTGATGTACGAAAATGTTTTTTTTTTCTGTAAAAAAGGTATTCGAAACGATAATATGTTGTCCTCAATTATCTACATAACACGTGTGTTCAACTACGATACATTACGATTATAGTAAATTATTGTAATCTTATTCAGAATATATTACGTTACAATCTTAATAATAATAATTTACATTCGCGCGAATGGTTTAAAAACGGGGTCATATTTATTTTTATTGCGCAAATCTATACACAATAAAACGATATAAAAAAGTAATAGCTTTTTTTTTAATTAATATTTTTGTCGATTGTTTATAGCGAAATGTGTGTGCATTGTTCGCTATTGATAGTACTGTATTATTATATATTCAAAATATAATATACATACGAGATAATTTTTAGAACAATTCATCTAGATGAAAATACAAATTGCATAACATTAAAACTAGCTAGTTAAAGATAAATAATCAGAAACGTTTTTGAACCTTATGAATTGTACACTTAAAAATCCACCAAAGTTGTATTTGGATAAATGTTAAAAAATCTATGTATTTAGACGAGTAAAATTTACTAGATTAATGAATTAAATGATTATAAAATATACATAGCTATTTAAGAATCTATACGATGATAGAAACACAAACAATATCATAAAACAAAGCCATAAGTAGGAATAGTGTAGCACGTTTAGTATTCATCTAGATTAAAAGGCTGTGCGATTGATGCAAGTTAAATTATCAAATTATTTTAACATAAATTAAATATTTTACCTGTTACATTTTCTAATAAATATATAAATCAAGATTTAAAAATATCTATCTAGATTATTCAATTCATCTTAGACAACGGATCTGATAACTTATTTTTCATTTATTTGCATAAGATAAAGGATTAAATTATACTTAACTAGATAAACTAATATAGGACCAGTTATTAATAACTTCGTATACAGTGCGGGGATGTTTTTTATTACTGAGTTATCTATAAGATAAGTCGTTTAGTCAAGTAATGAAAAAAACTACCAATAATTGAACTTAAAAAACATTTCGAAACTTTACATACAGAAATTTTTCGATCATTGTAATTTAATTACGACTTGTGTACGATATTGAACTTCAAACGTATTTCTAATTTCTTTCCGAAGGGTGTAAGAATGCATTTTAAAACACCATTTTACAGTTTTATTACGTTGTTTACTGTTTTAATTTATTTCGAATATAAAGTGGTACAAGAAACGGTTGTAACACAACCCCGATAATTTTTTTTTTCTTGTCTGGAAACACTTTTCCGAACAATAAAACCAATTCGAAAAGTTTCGTTCGACAACTTTGTAGATAGATTATACGGGTATAATATACCTATACACTAGTACACTTAAAACATATTTTTCGAACTTTCAGTTATAAAGTCCAGAAACAAGTTGACTATAGGTGAACAAACGAATAAAATAGTAAATTCAGGTTTTGACTTATACACAGAATTCGTTTTTTATTCATTCGAACGGTCAATATTAAACAAAAGAACAATTTTATTATTTCTAAATGAAATGAAATATGTTTCGTAATATACTTTTATGTAATTTCGTGATCTGTTCGGGCAACTCGATTTCGTATTTTATGTTTTTCATAGTCGATATTATTTTGAAGCTAGAATAATATCACAATATAATTTTTATTAAGTAGCAATTGTGGTGTCTTAGTCGTTATAAAATATATAGGGGTGATTTATGTGAAAATATTATAATGGAAAATTGATGAATAACTCCTGAGCAAATAACGTGCAGACGTGCGAATTAGAAATTATGATGGTTGGGATGAATGGCAAGTAAATATACGATCTATGCCTAGCTGTGGTTTAAATAGAAACGATTTTTTAAAAATGTTCCAAAAGTATGTACAACGAACAGTGTCTAGATGGATTTGTAAAATATTATTGTCGCAATACTTTCGATATGTATCCAGAAAATATGTGAATGTACCAAATCAAGCCAGGGAAAGTCAATAGTTTGAACTAAATAATGTTAAAGTAATAAAAAAAAAGGTAAATTGTAAACACAATAAAAATTAATTGTTTTATTAATAAAACTAATTGACAAACAATTTAGAAATTTAAGTTCCTCATTAATTTAAAGTTATTAATTTTTTTATTTAGTTGAGGGAAGTTTTATTTTGTTAAATGGTCTTTGTCACAATGAAAATTTTAAAACCTTGATTTTTTTTTTTTTAAATTATATTCTGATACATACCCGTGGTATGTAAAAGTATTTCTGTGTGAGTTAGGAAAAATTAATAATCTGACCGTCCGCATCAGACAGTGCAAATAGGAACGCGAGATTAACATTTATTACCATCGTCGTTCACGCCACATAGAAACTCAGTTTTCCCGAGGTAAATTTCGGTAATCGGCCATAAGTGCATTAAATACTAACAAAGGCTCCCGTAAAACAATGTACCTGATACACGACCAGTGTTTCACATTAATTGAGTATTTCGGGGCACTAAATTACGGCGAATTGATAAAGTAATTTAAGCGTTTACATAGGAGCCTGTTTTAATAACCGAAAAAGAATGTTCAGAGAAAAAAAAACATTTTAAATACACTTAATTTAACACGTTTATTTGAAATTTGATTAATGTTTTTATGCATTATATGTATAAAATAAATGTATATACATAAAATAAAAAAACCTTTTTTATGAGTTGGCTTCGAAACTACTTAATCAATCGTCATGCAGTTGTTTTTAAATTAAAGATGACATGACAGAGCAGGTTTGAGGCATACATTCATTCCGATAAAGTTAGTATATAATAAGTGATTAATTAAAATAAACGTATAAATTTTATACCAATAGAAATAAAAAAAAAAAACTATGTGCTCTACTGGGTTGGTATCTTTGGTCAAAATATATCTATAGTATCTATGGTTTCTTTCAAATTATAGTTTCCTATATGTACTGTCTTCAATATCAATGTCATTATCGTACAGTTTCCAATCGTCTTACGGCGTCTATAGTGAATTACGTTTTCGTCGTATTACGGTTTTTAATTATTGAAATCTCCGATCTGACCAGTAGAAGTTGTAGATTTAACATGGAGTTGTTTAGGCTGAATACTAAATAGTAATTTTTAGGTGTTTTTCATTGCTTTGCAACCATGTAAATATTCATATAAGTTGGAAATGAAAATTAAAGAAAATTTATTTTTAAATATTTAAGGGCAATAACGGTTAACTGCAGGGTTTTGGTGGAGATTAAACCAGAAGATCCAGGGGGAAAACGTTTTTATTACACATGTGTTTGACCCGGGAAACAACGTGTGGGACAGCTAGTATAATATACACCTATATTTAATTCGAGGTGTACTATATAAATCACAGTTGTTTTTTTATTTGTATTTTAAATTATCCAATTTTCAACATTTTTTCTGGTTTTTGAATGATTAAAAATTGTATATAGGATTTATAGACATATTTTACCTGTACTCGGGTTAAGTCTTAAATTGTTTTAAAAATATTCAATTACAAAAAATAATAACATATTGATATTATATTATATTAAAAAAAAAAAAAAAAAAAACAGAAATTTTAACCTACCTAGTATTATTGCAGACAAACGCAGCTGTCTTTTCGACAATGGTATTTTAAATTTAATTGTTGTGTACAGTCGCTCGAATTGTATTAATTTGATTTCCAATATTATATTTCGAACATATTGGATTTTTTTCGCGTTCGTCATATACAAAGTGAATATTATTATACGACGAATGATATTAAACTATAATAACCAAAGATATGTACGATTTTAATCCATCGGGTATTGGGTTTCTTTGGTAGGTATAAGACGGTTACATAGTCACGTCTAAAAACGATCGATTCGATTATAGGAAATCAGCTTTAATGAATTTCGCGCGTTACCGCATTTGGTCGACTTGTGTTGATTATACGCAATCATATCCCTTTATTTGAAAGTAAAATGTTTAGGTTTTCGTAAATACTAAATTCATATTATTTATGTCGAATGACGAAACGGCAATGGGAGAGGAATTATTTATTATGGTATATATTACAATAATAAATAGAATGATGTTAGATAAACTCTAATTAAAAATTATATGAAACTGTTTATAGCATAGAGACTGAGCGATAAAAATGACAATGTGGATATCATGAAAAATTGTAATAGTCGCAGTATTCAGAAATTAGATGGGAAATATTTTATTGGCGAGCAAAGGAAAATGAAATGAGAAATTTGCTAGGCATACAAATTTCGATGACACACGAACCTGAAAGACGTCCCATCAACGTTAATAAAATCAAAATAAATAAAGACAGCAAAGAAATATAATTACCAGCAAGTTTGGGAAAAAGCGAATAACTGGAATAGATTGACGGATTTATTTAGGGGAGCAAAGGCCTATATGATTTGTAGAATGTAAGGAAAAAAGTACAACTAAATAATTCTTTAATATAGTAAACGTTTTTCAACGTAACATTTTTATAGGATAATTGTTAAAAAAAAAAAAAAAACCGTTTTAACTAAATAAACACCAGGGAAATTAATGAAATTTATAGATGAAAATCTCCGTTGAGAATAAATTGTAATCTAATCTAATAATTAAAATCGAGGAGGGAAAGAGAGATTTTAGTTCAAGAGACGACGGATTTCAATTAATATTATTCGAATGTTCCTTATCTTAGACAGGGGAGCGAGACTTAATTATATAGTATGGATTAGGTTTTTGGTAATAATTATTGTTTATAAGTAAACTCACGTTAATTATTTTACTCTGTGACACCACCGAAGAAAAAAAAACCACTATCAAAAAGTTCAATGATTTATTTGATAATATATAATAACTAATTCTAATTCTTTTCCAACCATTAGATAATAAAAAAGTTTGATATCTTACAAAGATAAAAAATACTACAGCGAGGGTTATCTATCCGGCATTATTGAAAATTCCATTGTTGGAGGATAAAAAAAAATAAGGAGTGCACGTCCGGTCCAGACGTCCCATTATTTCTCGTGTTTTCCTAATTATCGTGTCACAAATTTATAATACGACAAATTTTTAAATTCGCTTGCCACTATAAAGATAATCGAATTAAAATATATTTCCGGAAAAAAAAACGCTCTGATGATAAACCGCCCGGGAATTATAATAATATATTTTAATGAAACCACTAAAACATTAATAATAATATTGAAAAATTAACCATAAAAAGCGGTGGATCTGCTCTTAGAAAATATTGGCTTTTCACATAGAATACAATTATTAAAATACAATTTGATTATAAATATAAATGCAATTTTGTTTTGTCTACATAGAAACTATATATGTATATGTGTATATATATATATATATATATATATACACATATATATATATATATATATTCAGACAAATAATGATTTATCTAATCCGAAACGGAACTTAAAATTTGTACAAGCAAGTCACATAATGAGGAAAGTAGAAAACGGGAAAGTTTGGACAGTAATGAAATGGAAACCTCTTTCTTGAGGTTATTAGGTAACAACCTCAAAAAAGACCCCAAAAAGATGGTCTGAAATTGATATAATAGAAAATATTGAAAGTTTGGGGAGTGTCGGTTTAAAATTGGATGTAGGTAGTTCAAAATAGAGATATGTGGTGAAATATAAACGCCCCTGTATACTTTACGGGGCATTATTAGTCGTGTATTAGACATTATTATGCATATTTCAAACATTTGTTGGGTGTGGGTTTTGACGCAAATCGTATTGCACTGCTTTCTTCGCTAGTGGTATTAAGCTGATTCCCGGTATATTCTATGAGATAAAATCATTAATACATTAAAATATTAATGAATAATTAGAAAATATAAAATAAATTGTATGCTAAATAATCCTAGAAATCTTGTTTTTTCTCGTCTATCAGTATTCTTAAAAAAAAAAAAAATAAATATAACGATTAACTTTTATTTATTTTTTTTTTTTTGTAGGAAAATTCACAGTTATTTCTTAGTGAAATAATCCTAATAATAAATCACTAATAAACTTCACACTGGCAGCGCTTAATTATCACCAATCGTGCAAAAACTATTTCTCATTCCACGACGCACGAAAAGAAGTTATTTTCTTCGTAAAAATTTAGTTTTACCTAAGAAACGTAATAAAATAATAATTTGTTTTTAATGAATAGTTTAATCTCATTTATTATTTATCCAACGGTGTGATCTAATACGTAGAAAACATACCTACTTTAAATAACGTACACTATCAGAAATTGTAATAAATAATGTTTCAAAATAGGTCTTCCATGTTTTGCTGGTGTAAATATTCATCAATTATAATATTTAATAAACAAACTAATAATAATAAGTGGAAAGCGTGATAAGAAATTTCGAGAGCACGTGGATTCACTATCATCGATCCTACAATTTCGTGGGTATTCGTTATTTCTAGATTCATTGTGAAATATCCGGTCCCGACAACTCGGTCTTTTGCAAATAGAGCACCTACATTAAGTATCTATAAATACTTTTGAGATCTTTTATTATTAATCTCTTAGAATTCATTCTTTCGCAGCAAACGAATTACAATGAAATAGGTACAACAGAAATAGTATACTTCTCTTTAAATTATTTGTTAAGAATATTAATTTAACATTTTTACAATGAAACTAAAAATAATTACCATTTTAATATTCATATTAACGTCTTACCGACGATATTATTTTCAAGAATTGCATAATATTTATTTTTTATCTAATAGTACCTGTAAATGCAACAAACTTACGTATATACTTATCAGTAATAACAATAAATTAGCCTCGTTTACGCTTTGTTAATCTCGATTTATTTTGTAAACAGAGAAATAATTACGATTCCAATATCATATCAAACATAATTTACATAGTTCACGCAAATACAAAAGACACTGGATCTTCTGAAAGTTTGATTTTAATTAATCAAATTATAGACCGTACTTGAAACGTGTCAGTTAATATTTGAAAATAATATTATTTTTGTTGTGATAACATTGCCGAGTTATCACGTCCATCCATACAATAATTAAGGCCAACTCTTTAAGTGGAATTTGTACGGGTTTTTTGTTCCCGTAGAGTATTTTATATTTCATAATGTATTATTCTTAAGTAAAATAATAATACTCAGAAGACATTAGGGTAGAATAAAACGTCACAATCGTGCGCACACGTCGAAAACTGTGCGTGCCGAGTATAAAATGTAAAACAAAAAAAATGAAGCTGAAAAAATGAATCCTCATCGACAAATAAATAAACCGTATTACGAGTATTTCCACATTGAGAAAGTCGTGGTGGTTTTACTCGAATCGCAAAATGCAATCAAGTCCGAATCGTTTGAACATTTAGTCTAATTCCGAAATCGACTGTGTGCCGGATTAACCCTCAAATACATACTCACCTCTGGCTTTAAATAACAACATGTATATAATTTATTTTGTTGAATAAAAGTCACATTCCTACGCAATTGACCATTAATATTTTTACTAAACAAACATGGCGAGTCACGCCCGATAAGGAAGTTCTAATTTTTAAATCCACCTAAAAATATTTGATTTGTGAATAAAATTATTGCGAATTGAATAATGTGTTAATAATGTCCTTGATTGAGATAATAATTAATGCGAATTGTGTGTATTATAGACCACGGTGGAGTTGTAAACTAAAAATTGTTATTGAATCAATATTTTTCGAGCCCCGTATAATGATATAGTTTTCGTCTGATTAGCATTGTTTGCTTGTTCGTTCATATTGTGAAACATAATATCCTGGATTCAGACTACGTGTTGCAAATTGAATAATATCTTAGCAAATCGCTGAAATCGTAAATCTCCAAAAGCATATTATCATTATTTTACGGAAAAGTCGGTGAAAAGAACAAACTGCTTCTTACCCAGTAATATTTTTACCCTCTTATTTGATCACACCGCACGAATGTGTTACGCTAATTATTATAACGTTGAAAACGTGAAAGCCTCTTAACAAGATTATGAATCTATAAATATATCAACCGTCGAGATACAATAATTAAAGGTCTTTTATCATATTATGTGTATTTTTTTCCATTTGATATATGAAACTAAAAGATTAAGAATCTAAAAATTAACAAATAAAAAGTACACATGAGCAAGTTTTTAAAAATTGTTTCAAAATATTTGGTATTCCTCGTTATGTTAATCGTTATTGTGTAGTTTTTAACTTTTTAATTTGCTTCTTATGTCCTACCGCACAGGTTTTAAATATTATTAGTAAAATTAAAAAAAATAACTGAAGATTCATCGTACTTAAACCTTGATTATAAATGGCAAATAATAATGATTTCAATGTCAGTTAACGAGTTATAGTGTTTTGTTATGATTATGATTATATTGATTTCATATTAATCTGTTGTAATATGATTTATTGTTTTTGTGTATGTTACGATATTATATTATCCTGTATTTTTGGGCTTGTCTCGTTGTTTGATAAAATATATAATAAAACAAAAAACTCAATAAACCATCATAAAGCTATTGAATTACATACGAGACAGGGAAACAAATTAAATATTCTAATACAGTTACTATATATAAAATTGGTGAAATAAAGTTTACCAGGATTTAACTAAAAGTAAAATCGAGACTTTTTTTTGTTCGGCCATTGTAATCTGTCATTACCTTAAAAAAAAAAAAAATTAAATAACAGCAAAGGATAGCAGGTGCGAAAACTGTGTCTGCAGGTATTTAATCATTTTTTAAATAAAACCACCGTAATGATTGCTTTGCCTAATTATAAAAAAAAAAAATAAAAATCGCGGATTACTTTATTGATTAATTTTTCGAATGACATAAAGGTTTTTTTCAATTTCCCAAAGCAAGTCAAAATAAAAAACAAATATTATGCATTTGTTTTTCTTTTAATTTAATTACATTTATATAGTTTCATAGGCTACTGAAACAAAAGACACAATGTCAAAGAATACTTTGATACGTTTCCATTTTTATATTTGAAGTTCTCGTGTTGGTTATATTTGTCATTTCTTTGTGTTTGTCTCGTTAAAATTTAATAAACTAGTGCGGTGTTCATAATACATTATATGTGTATTTAAAATAAATTAACAGCCAAGTTAAGTAAGTCAGTGTTTTTTTTTTTCTACACAAAATACACATACACACACACACACATATATACATATACATAATATATAATTTTAATTGTAAAAATCATTTGAAAATTATTTCAAACACCAAAAGTGACAGTTGTCGTGAAATTGAATATCGACGCCATCGGCAAGTGAGATCAAATTATTCTATGGCATTGTTCAAATTATGAAAATTAAATAATATTCCGTTTGATGTATTTACATTTTATTCAATTTAAAAAAAATTTAAATCATACAATAATTAAAAATATATTTGCATTGACCACAAAATATATAGTAGGTATAGTACCTTAGTTTTTTTTTTTCTGTATTTATCTCAGTTAAAAAAAATATTTTATTCACTTTGTTATTTTGTATATAAGTTACATAAATGACTTAACGCTTTCTTTGACAAAGGCCGTTGTTTTGTCTGTGCACTACCCATCTGTCGGCTAAATGTTAGCAAAACCCTTGAAGCGTTTTAGCGGAATAGAGTTTTGAAGTTTTTGTAACTACCAAGAAAACGATTTCGTATATCTATATTATGTAAACCAATTAGGTAGCTAATACCCCACTGTAAGTCTTCACAAAAGTTACATTTCTTACGAGCCATCTTGTGCATTACACTATCACATTATGTTATTAAGGAACTTCACTTATGGGAACATCATCGCACCTTCGTCTTGTAACATATCTTTTGGATTCAAATTACTCAGTTATTCACATAATTCGTTCGAATTTGACATATGTTATTTAAAAAAAAAAAAAAACATAAAACCCAATATAATCATCTAAATGTTATAACGTTGCGGATCACATGTCCAGCCAGTATAATAGTCAATAAAAAAGTGAAACACATTATTCAAGGTAAACTAGCTTTTGATAAAAAAAAAGTTCACTATAAATACAACTGCACCAAAGTAGAGGCCCCAGGAGTTTTGATAGGTAGTGCACGGTTTCCAATGAATTTTGGGGTACTAAAACTGGTTGGGTTTCGTCTTTCGGATGGTAATATACTAGTTATGTCCGAAAGTTTATAAGCAATACGAATTTTTTTCTTTCTTATTTTTACAGACATAGGACTTACAAACTATTTTGCCATTGAATTTTCCTGTAATTTAATCCAATATATAATTTTCTTTTTGTAATATACAATTTTTTTTCATTTTTTTTGAATTTCTTAGTTTAATGTAAGTATCTTTTCAGGTACTATTAAAACTTCAACAAACTGGTTAATTAGGATGGATATATTGTGTTTTATACTACTAAACTTTTAAATTATTACATTAATTAATATTTATACTACGATATTAGACGACTAATAAACCACCCGTATAAACGCAGGACACTACTAATGTCACATTAATTTTTATAAACGAGACATTTATACATTTGGATCACAATGGTTTATAGAAGTGATAGCTGAATAATGTCAATCAAATAAAACAATCAGTTTGATAGGCTTTTGAATTGTGGTGCTACAAAAGATTGTAAGGAATAAGCTGAATCGAGCCGAAAAAAAGCGAAGAAGTATCAAGAAAAAGAAAACTACAAGACAGTTTCAAAAAAAGACAAAGCGAATGGGCTGATCACATAGTTAGATATGGAAGTCTTCCAAAAATAGATAATAGAGCAGAGCGGTGTTAAGAAGACCAAATCAGGACGACCAAGAATGGAATGTAATACAGTTCGTGAAAAATAAATAATACAATTCGTGTATTTATAATTTAAATTGAAATCATCAGAATATAGAAATGTGTAGAATGAAGCTACAAATAAATCTGAGAAACAAGGGAGACATAGGACGGTTTAGTGTATTTTTATCCCACCGTAAATATAAACCGTTTTCGATTTTTGTTTTTCTTTATCGTTTTCGTACACTTTTTTTTTTTGGTTTTTTTTTTTTAATTTAATTTTTCTGATAGTGTAATCTATGTAACAACTCGACCATGATTTTATTGTAGTCGTCGTCAAATAAAATACCTATTCAACCTAATAATATCGTCACATAATATTTTGTGATTATTTATGTCGGATAGTTGTTAAATATAACCAAAATAGTCGATATGCGAAAATACACGGAATACAATTGTGTGAACATAAAAGTACATAAACCAAAACTAATAATAAGTCTCATCTAATACTTATTATTCTTTTACATTCGAATCGTTTACATGATTGGTGGCTGGACGATAAAACAAAAAACCAATTTAATTCGATGGGATTTAAAAACGACTGAGCTTACAGCAAGAAAAAAAAATACCTCAAAATATTTTTATTTTTAGTCTTCATCGTAAAATATTGTTAAGAAGAACGTTTATATTGAACATTTTTAAGGAATTAAAAGCCAATTAAAAAAAAAAAGAAAAAGCAAATACTTATAATGGGTGTGGCCCATGTTGTAGGTGTGTAAATGGTAATGTGAGATACATGAATTTATTTAATTTATACTTGTAACTAACGATAAACCATTGCTTGTAAAAAATGATACGGAGCGAAATTTGATTACATATGTTTTGAAAAGCTATAATATATACGATTACTGTCAAAATTTTAATTTAACTTTTATAAAAATTAAAAATACTACATTACACTCAATTTTTTTTTTTTTTACTGCTTAATATGACACATTATAAACCTACTGTTCAATTTGAAGCATTTCTGATTAGTATAACAATTTTATCCACAGATTACCTAAAAAATATAAATTACATAAAAACCTCCAAATTTAAAGGTCTATAAATATCTGAACAACAGCTCAAATGTTTTGAAGGCACCACGTCTTTAAGATGCAAATATTAGTTTTTGTCTACATTTCAAGTGTCTAAGCTAATTTTGAACTCAATAATATTGAAATACAAAATTTAAAATAATAACAACATTTTTTTTGTAAATTTGTCTATACTCTCTACGTATTTTTCGTTTTTGGTTAATCATTCAAATAAAATACAGAAAAAATCCAAAACGAACAAAACTAAATAATAACGAAAAAATGAACGCTTTGTTTTTCAATTGAAGCAATATTTCTAGTAGAAAACATCATATTTATGAGAAATAAAAAAAAGAAACCGGTAACGCCACCGTGGTGCGCTGTAAATATTTACCGTATTACCAATAATTGCTTTTCAGGTTTTTCCTAAATAATTTTTAAAACCCTTTAGAAAATCAAAAAATAGCTTGTTCAATGCACTAGCTATATAAAATTACCTTTCTGAGATGGTACTACACACATAACTTCCGAGAAAGGTCCCTGATATAAAAGTTGCTTAAAGTCAAAATAAAAAAAAAACCATGTTAAAACCAATAGATCTTTTTCTATGCTCCAAATCTAAAAAAATCTCAACAATATATTAAACTATGTTGTGGTATTTTTATATTTGTATGTACTTCTAATGTAATTAAATAAGTTTGATTAAATAATTAGTTTTAATGTTGGATTTGATTATCGGTATACTACAATTTCGGAAAGAAATTATCGTCGACTAAGATATATACTTATAACCTACTCAAGAAACAAATTTTTAAAAAGAAATAGTTTTAAACAATTGCAAGGCAATATTTTTCATACAAACAATCGAAAATATATGTGGTAAAGTATCCATAGTTAAAACAGGCAAAATGTCAGTTATTTTTCTTTGTTTTGAACACATTAATTCCTTGCATCCCTTGCTCTGGCACCACTTTGTTCGTATACAAAGCTGAACGCACCCACTGACTTCTGATATTATAGTCATAATAAGTTCGAGAGTTGTATATTCAGGAAAGTTATTTATTTTTGAACCGCTAATCACCGATTGTAGTTAGTGTTATTTCACTGATTGTGTTTTGTAAATTGATATTCGTTAAAAAAATAAGTATTAATAGAGCACTGTTGAATGTACGAAGTTATAAAGAAAATTATTTTGGGTAGTTGATTATTTATACTACATTTAATGATAGGCCATGAGAAGGGAAAAGCGAATCTGAGCAGAAATCAGTTAAACATTGTTTACGTTTTAAAATTATACTAATTACAATCAAAATTCGAATATTCCGGGTATATAACGCTCTAAATTATATACTTGAACCTATAAAAGGCTTATAAAAATATCTGCATTATGTTCGATTTTTCTTTTTTTTTTTCTTTTTACCACTGAAATTTACGAAGAACTTTGTATTGAATTTTTGAGCAATTCTGAGAAGCTCTTAAATAATTTTATTGTGTTTAATTGACAAATATTGAATAAAAAATTGTTTGTACATTGACGAAAATCGTCAATGTATGGCGTAAAAACTCCAGTGATATAAACTCAATCGCTTTCAAAACATCCTGAAAATGAATTTTTGATTTTTTGAAGTACTGTTATATTAATATTGATGAAGAGTTTTGTCTACAAGTTTCGATTATTTATCAATGCGTATCCAAAACAATTGTCTTTAAACAAAACCTTCTGTAAACCTCGAAAATTTTAAACAGCGATAACATATTCGGCATTATTGTGGTAGCAATTTAATATGCTACGTTTCGAACGTATAAAAATGCAAATGGTAATGGATGTTTTAATTACAAAGTAATTAAAACGTACATTGGACGTTACAATAATAGCACCAATGAAATGGTAGAAAAACGTATATAAAACATAAAACAGATGCCAACAAAATATATAATATTATATTAAATCGAAATTAAATGACACACCGGTCGCTTTGATAGCCTTTATTTGATAGAGGGAAGTGCATTTGAGTAAATAGTAAAAAGGTTATAAAAAAAATCGTTTGAAAAACAAGACAAACGGTTATACCGATGTCAAATACTGAGAATTTTTCACGTACAATATCGTATGAAGTGATTATTTCAGATATCAAGAAGAAGTTATACTATGTGTCTCTGTATATGATTTCAATCAGTAGACTTGTTAAAATCAAAAGAAACATCAGAGTCGCTTGGTTTTCGATCAAGTCATGGCAAATTCGGAAAAACAATTTTTTTTTTTTTTTTTTTTTTTTAAAAAAGCTCTATTACATTTTTTTCACCTAGTGAACAACTGTGTATGACATATTTCGAATAAACTGACAAATATTGTATCTAAGTTTATATTACTTACTATTATTTTTACCGCGACGAGAAATAATATTGAATTGTATAGCATTCGAATTTCTTCAATGCAAATTTTCTCAGATAATTTTGAGTTAATTGTTTAAGCATTACATCACTGAAGTTTAAAATTATTATATCCAATTATACTAATAAAATGTGTGAAGAGCCGGAGATAAAAATTTGAATATAGTGTTAAAATAATAAATATACGATTTTATCATAACGACTGAACCAAACCGGAATAAAGTTCACTTAAAATCCCTAAATCCTTCTCGAAAATCGCCGGAGCATAAATTGATCACTCTGTAATTTAGGATTATTAAATTCGAATTGTAAATATCGCTGCAATATTATAATAATAAACAAATTGGTTTCGGCTTATAAAACAATGCTTTATAATTATTATTAATTCTAATATAATATGTCTAACCAAATGTTTGAAATTTTAGTGTGAACACAACATACCGTATTGTACGTGATAATGATATAACGAAGAACGCACTATAAACTGTGATGGTGGTAATTTATGAGCTGATTTTATTTTTTTATTTTTATCCATTCGTATACGTATACGTTCGCGTGCCGTCCGTGAAAACGTAATACATTACTGTTTTTGTTTTTGATTAATATAGGCTGTTATGTAATTACGTTCACCTGTCTGCGGGAATACTAAAGGACACAAAAAAGGCGTATCCTATAAGTAGATTTACGAATTTTAAACGACACAATAACTTAATATTTTAATAATGATTTTAACAATTTGCCAAATGAAAATAGGAATATCTGATTGAATTCGATACATTTTTATCAAACGTTTTGGGCGAACCGATGATTGTACGTTCCGACACTATTGTTTATAGTATCGGTTTTATAGGTTCCTTCAAAGGAAAAATTATATTAATTTGATACAACGCACTTGCCAGATTACAGATATTGTCCAAGAATTTAGGTTAAGTTTTCTGAAACGGTATTTCTGAACAAACTGGCCGTTTAAACGACTATAATGTTTTTTTTAGTGCAATCAATTATTTAGTTTTTTTTTTTTTTGATAACCAGAATATAATTCTGAACTTTGAAAAAAATTCAAGAAAGACTTTATAAATGTATTTTTGAACAAAATGTTAATATCATAAGTGTTTAATAATGACGTGTTGCTCATTTTTCATAAATTGTTTAAGTTTTCAAAAATCATTTAAAATTTATTAGTCATGAAAAAATTCCAAATGCTATATTGTTTAGTAGTGGAACGAAAAAATTTAAATTGTCGTAAACTTCAAATTCTTGATAATTAATCACTCATTTTTACTAAATACAAGTAGTATAAATATTTAATTTGGAAACTGCCTTGGGTTTTGTACAAATAATAAAATATATGTTTAAAAATCGGTTGGCAAATTAATTTAACTCGTGACTCGGTTCATTGTCGCCTTTTAAAAGAAACTTTACCATACTTTATAATAAACGTTTTTTTTTTTTGTTTTTATAATATTTACACGGAATACGAAATTAAATACAAAGAAACATTTACTAGGTAAATCGATAATTAATAAACTTTCCGATTTGTGAAATTTGATATTAATTTTTTTTTTAAATTATAATTAGCAAAAAAGTAAAAAAAATAAAGAAAAAAGAAGCTAATGTAGATATTTATATCTAAAAATAAGTTTTGAATTATTTTATTGTATTTTTCTCATACGCTAGAACACAATATTTATTTTTTAGGTTTAAGTATCAATGCATTGCGCTCATGTTTAGTAATATTACTTTTTTGACGCGGCGCACTAGTTATGCAATATAATACCTTGCGTGTAAATGAGCATAAACCATAGGTATTAGATCTATGGAAACTAATCTTGAATCCAAAATGTAGTTGTTTTTCTTAACAAGTTTTGAATGGTCCATAAAGCATGTTTAAAGGAGAAATAGTACCTAACACCTAGGTAAAAATTATTGTCTACTAAACTTGATAAAAAAAACTAGAATGTATTCGAAAATAAAAATTATAATCGAGTATAATATTATGTTAGTAATTTAAATGTACTGCATTTAATATATAACGTTTTTATGTATATTCGTTAAGTGTACACTTTTTGAGATTTTTTAGATTCTGAGTGGAGCGAAGAAGCTTACAATTTTACAAAGACGTTTATTTTTTTTTCCCAGTGCACAACTTTTCTACAATAAGACTTGCTTAGATTTCTACTTGTAGCATCTTTTCTGTTAGGAAATCTGTGTGAGGAGGTACTTTAGGGAGGTTTTTTTTGATTTTTCCAATAGTTTTCTCAGTAAATATAAAAAATCGGAAAAAAAACGTTGGTTAACTAGGAAAATCGGTACAACATTAAACAGATTGTATTAAATAAAACACATAAAGCCTATTTAATTATTTTACAACAAAATGACATATGTATTGTTAACAATGCATCCACAGATAGGCGCTACACGAGAATGTGTACACGATAATACGATTGAAGTGTAGCAATCCATTATTGCATACAAATAATATATATCTGTTAAATACAGATTCCATTAATGTCGTGTCGTCAGTGGAGGGTGTACTTTGTCTAACAAGCACTTAAACACATTGGAATCCGAGTTGTTTGTCCCCGATAATTATTGTAATCGAATAAGGCACCCGTCGACCAGCCAATCAATATATACAGTTTCTTCTGATGAAAATTTCGATTTAATTTGAAAATATGATCGTAGACATACAGATGCTGAGGCTGTTGTAATTATATCCTATACAGTATATGAAACATAATACTTTATATCCTGACAAACGTCGTTTAAATCCGTACAATTTTCTTTTGACGTGATGAAAAAAAATGACTTGCATCCACAACCTAATATTGACATTCTGTTGGAAATATTTTGATTATTACGCTTCATAAATATAACTTGACGAACATATAGAACTATTTGATTCGGGCATTTTCGCTATGGGACAATTTGCATGAGAGACAATAATCTATAAATATTCATAAGATAAAAGAAAAAATTCCGCATTTTGCCACATTCCGGACACCTAATAAGCTAACAAAAAAATGTAACTAGTCTCCATATTATATGGTAGTCTAGATTCTAGAATAATGAAAGCATTTTTTTATCTATACGCATATTGAGATATTTCATAGTATAAGTGCGCCATGTTATAAAATATAAAAATACGAAGCAAGAAGCACGCCATGTGTTGAAACTTCGATCTTAAAAAAAAAAAAATGAAGATATATTTTGATGCGTCATAAAATAACTACTAACTAAAATAAAATTGTCCGTGTAACTGTATGTCCTTGTAAGATGGTGAGCACTGATGATACAGCGTGGATTTAGGGTAATCTGGTTTATATATCGAAAGCATAACAAAATAAATAATTATATCAATGAAAAAATATCTTAAATAAAACTTAGTAGCGGTGGTTTGCCCTTAGATCAATTAGTGTATAAATGTATTAAATTTAAAAAAAAACTAGTTGGAATCTAGAAATTTGTCTTGAAATAATGTACCATCACAAAATCAACAATTTTTGAATGGACAGTGTTTATAAACATTGTTAATAATTGAAAACTGTTTAGTCATAGAGATCCAACTCAGAATCTAGAGATACAACTAACAATAATGATATCGACCGATAAGATTCATAAATTACATTTGTATTTATGATTGAAATTCGAAAATGTTAAATTCGTTTTTACAAAACAATTGTTACTGTTACTATTATAAGTTATTAAAACATATTTCTCATTGTGAAGAGATTTACGAGATACGAGTAAGAATAAAAAATACCATGGATATAATGAATCGCACACACTATTTCGATAATATAATAATAATTATTACAATCGAGGATGCTATTTTCACAGAACACATTTTTTAAATACAAACACCCTAAACAGTAATAATTTATACAAACTGAAAAAATAATCATGATATTTCGTTTTGACGTGATTATAAATTAATTATTTTTCGCCGATTAAAAATAAAACAGAGTTTAATATTAACTATCGGGTAGGTTCCCGACTTGTTAAAAATATGAAATGATTTACATAAAATATTATAATATATGTATAATAGTTAGGAGAAATGATCAAAAATCATTAAAAACGTTTCGACATTATTAAAACTTTTACTATACTGAAAATAAAAAAAAAAGAAAAAAAGGTTTAATTATTTCAATTATTCCCGTCATTCGGTTTCATGTAAACCATACCTAAATTTATTCAATAACTGTTCAGAACGTTTGGAATTGATATTATTTTCCCGCGAAAAATCAAAAGGGTTTTTCTAGATAGTATATTTGCACGGCTAGTTTAAAAGTGATTTATGCCGGATTATTGACATCGTAATATTTTTTTGGGAAGGAGGGAGTGGAATTTCACATAAAGGGTACATTGTCCCTAGTAAATTCCCTACCAGAAACGCTATTTCAATGTTCTCCATGCATCATTCAACGATTTTCGTCATTAGAATTTACACGAAAATCATGTCGTTACCAAAACATTCACATAACCACAAAACCATAAACCCGAACTTGACCGCGTGACTTTTTGCCTGAATTTCATTTTTTACATCTGGATGGGCTCGGACAGTAAATCGTCCATGTTCTTTTTACACTTATATCGCGTTACCATCACACCCGGTTAAATCATCTTATAGAGCACGTGTGCTCGTCTTAGTTGTGTACTATACTGACCGACGTGCGCGGTACAGAGACCGACATCAACGGCAACGGGTAATTTTCCGACTGTTTGCACAGCGGTTACTAACGTATAGGCGCCGCGATCAAAATATTCGAATCTATAACGGCAGTATCGTCATTGTTTCCACCTTCTGCGTCTGCATTTATCAGGTCATACGTTTTTATCGGTTTTGAATAAATGTTTTTTTTTTTTATTATAACTGTGTTTTTAATTTTTAATCTACAAGATACGATGAGAATAGTCCAATTTGAGTTATGTAATCGTCCATTAATTATACAATTATTCTCGTGTTTTGATATTTTTGATGTGTTTTATTGAATATTTGTAATACTCATAGGTAATTAATTTCATAACGTAATTTTTTTTTTTTTATTTTCCTCGATTTATTATTTATTTTTGATTTTTGAATTTTCAGCTTTAATTATAATGATTGTTTTGTTAATTTTTGTCCGTTAAAGTTTTTTAAAGTATTCTTTACATATCGGATCTAAATGGTAAATATTTAATGGAAATCAGTTTTTTTTTTCTAATTCCTTGAAGTATGTCAACAAAAAAAACTGATAAAGCCGCAATTTTTTTGCAACATCATTACTCTTCGTTAAAATCTATTTAATGTTTTTTTTTTGAAAGAATTTAGTAACAAATAATATTAAACACTTGCAATATTTTCCAAATCTTATAGTTTAAGCTTATTCTAGACGTAGTTTACTTCCCGGAATATTTTAATTCTCGCTGAGTTATTTTATAGCTATTTTAAACCTGTAATTTTTTATAAAATTAATGTTAAATATTTTTGGTTACATTAAACAATCAACATTTTTGTTCTCGTTTGTCAAAAAAAAGGAAATATACAGTAATTTTTTTCAATTCACTATTATGTTTTAGCCAGAGGATCGTCTATAACTTGTATACCTTAATGGAGAAGTGGGGATTAAACACTCCAACCATCTCCATTTACCCAATCGGTAAATCTATACTAATATATTTCTCTTTATTTTTTTAACATAATTTGATTAACTTTTTCTCTGAAAATTGTCACTTAAAAAAATTTAAAGCATTGTCGTTCTTGACATTCGAAGCTCGGAGAAATTCCTGCAGATATAACTAAAATATTATAAATCTAATTTAATTTTATCATTTCAATAAAATACTATGATACTATCCCGCAACTTCTCGCATACGAAAATGTTATAAGATGTTATTTTTAATAATAATAATAATAATAATACTATTTGATAATCATACTATGCACAATAGGGAACTTTATACGATCTACTCTTATGCATACCACGCGCAGACAAAAGCGGGACTCTGGCTGTACATGACGTTTCCCTTATAATATATACATAAATGTATGTATGTATTAATAAATACGAGGTTCCGTATTAACTTTGATTTAAACACTTTTTCCCGTTGTAAACCCCCAAAATATCAGCCGTATGGATGCGCGGACGGGTTAAATTGCGTTTTACATAATATCGCACAATGCCAAAACTTTAAACAATTAAACGGGTTATGTGCGCGCAATTTAAGAGAACGATGAGCGAGAAGCAATAAAACAAATAATAATACGTATATATATTAACGTCAATTATGCGGACGGTAGTGGCTGGTTTTGGGGAATGCAATTTTAAAAAAAACACTAAAGTATAACTTATAATATAATTATTATTAGTATGATTACGGTCGCATTGTTGTGCCGCTAATGTTACGCTTCGTCCAAATAAATCAGAACAGTTATCTATAAATAAATTATTATACAACTTTACTTCTGTTAAACTATTGTTATGAAATATCGTGTGCGTTTCGAGTAAATTGGTAAAAAATAAACAACCGACCAAACGATGTAATAATTAAATCGTACCGATTTCTATTATTGTAAGGAACTTGTTTTAAATTAATAAATATTAAGGAGACAATAAAATCTCGGGAAATATCCAATGTCAATATATTTTCAGTAAAAATAAAAAAAAAAAATAATGTTATTTATCATTAGATTTAGAGTTACTTAGTATATAACATGTATGAAATGCAAAAATAAATCGGTGTACAACAGAATTCTGAGCGGAGTCCGGTATGCTCGTGCGTTTATATATAATCAGCCATTTATCGGCCATGTAGCTAAGGCAACACAGATGTAAACAAGAATAAAGCCTGTGTATCG
The DNA here is from genome assembly GCA_902439185.1 of Cinara cedri. Lineage (NCBI taxonomy): Eukaryota > Metazoa > Arthropoda > Insecta > Hemiptera > Aphididae > Cinara > Cinara cedri. The sequence goes on from CABPRJ010000005.1 coordinate 318,733, forward strand.
AAATTGGACGAGAGCTTTTTAAGTTTCTAAGTATGAGTTTAAATAACTCGAATCCCCGACGGGGTCCGTTCTTATAGATTTCTTAAAAATTCGCAAACACCCCTATTGCAGTATAATTATTGAAGGACACGAACAAATGGTTACACTTTTTGGAATAGTTTTAGTACGCCTTAATACGTGTTAGTAATGTTATCATTATTGAGTTAACGTACGTTTATATTGTTATAATACCTATTGCCATCTTATTATTTCACGCATAATACCAATGCACTTAAGGACGTGTATATCGTATGGTCAATTAAATAACCGAGACTCGGCTTAAAGCCGCAGTAACCTTATAATTTATAATGTTCTATTAAACCGTTATTTCGAGATATTATATGGACTGCAAACTTGCGTAATAACAATTTAGCTGACGTTAATGTCGTAATAAAAAAGAATAAAAAAAAAAAAAAATACATTTTTATCGTATTTTTTATTACGTGCGACGCAAAATATTTAGCGATTCGTTTTTATTCGTCAAATTTACCGTGAATAAATTAACTTTCTCCAGATGATATATGGCGCAACAATAAAACATATTTTTTCTAAACGATAACCAATAAAGAATAGAAATGTTCAAAATTTAACACACCATAATGATAGTACGTTATTTATTCGCGGGATACCTTCGGCTTTCAAACACTGTCAATTACAAATTTTTGCTGACGATACACAAATATTCTTATGGAATAATATTACATTTTGAATGTTCTGTATTACGAGTATATATTATGTACTTCAAAGTAATTTGGACCGCCTTACCGATCAAACAAACGGTTTGGTCTGCTTTAATTCGATGGTTCCAAGTGTCGATCCATGTCATTATCTTGAGTACGTGGCCCAATAAATTCTGTCTGTTCAAACATACCTATAATATGATATTCCTCTCGAAAGATCTTAGGGTTGATTTTCCGCCTGATTTATCCTTCTGTACAATATAATTATATTGAGACTATACTTCTCGTAAAGTCGGTATCCAGTGACCATGGTCGCCAGGCCACGAATGGGCATTTCACGCCACAAGATTTATAAAATATCGTCATTGGACTACTAAAAGTCTTTGGTAAAATGATTGAATATAAATAATATTACGTGAGCCAGTAAATATACAAACAAATTACAGAAAACTAAAATGTGACTGAAGACTATTTTTATGAATATTATAAAATTATTAATGTCTTTCTATAAAATCTATTGTTAATTTTAGAAATTTGATCGACTCATATCACTGACTTGTGATACAATGCCACACTATTTTTTACGGCCTTTGAGCATCCAAACTATATGACCCCGTAAAAGAAATGCTCCAGGGGCCTTTGGCGTTTTGGACGACACTGTAAACTTTTTGGGTTTTTAAAACGCGTGATGAATAAGCTCAATCTTGTTCGATTCTCGGGTACTGTATACACTTTATACTATAAAGGATATATCTTAGTATGATTAGGTCAATTGTCTAATTTCGCGTACCAAATTTACCGCGCGAAAATGTCTGCGGACCTTTTACGTACACACAGAAGTGGATGAATGTGCTAGTGTGCACTCGGAAACAGGATTTCCGAAACCCTACTATTAATCTCTTTAGCGTGCTCGACTCATAGTTTTCAGTATTTCCGAAACGAAAATAGAATTATTTTTGTTGATTTGTGGGTTACCCCGGGGACACGGATGTCGCATACCTAATAATATAAAAACATATTACATTATATCTAAGGTTTTACACAGGTAGTAGTTTCAAGATTGTAATAAAAAAACGGTGACGGGGAGACACGTTAAAGTGAAGTTCTTTTATTAGTTTCAGTAACTGAAAAAAATGTTTTTTTTTAATTCTTTTATTAAAGGCCAAAAAAAAAAAAAAAAATGAGGAACCGAGACAATGAAAACAAAGAGATATTAAATTTGAATTATGTATTAACGTTGACTAGCTACAGTACAAATATTCGTTTATAATAGTGTTAGGTATAAAATTATAAAGGTGTATGAAAAAAGAAAAGAGTAATATTTATCTGTAAATTGTAATTTAAAGTTTATTTTAGAAACATATTTTATTCGAAACTGTTTTAAACAAAGTAAAGTTCGTTCAGTTCATGAAAACTATAATCAGATAATTCACTACGGTTGACGAATAATAATCAATAGCTTCAGAAACACTAATCTTGATAATTGGCGTATGGGACGCGAAATAGGTATAAACGGAAATAACCGTTCTGCGCGTAAAAACAAAGCCCATTTAAAAGCTCGGCCGTCAAAATACGAACATTTCGCGGTCGCGCCGCTCACCAAACTGTGCCGTCACAACTCACGAAAATAATCGTATGGTTAGTATAACGGTGAACAGTGGTAAACCGCACCGCTTACCAAAGCGATCAAAGCTTACCGTATGATGGTTGCCGAAGTGATGCATGAAAAAAAAAAAACGCGAAACACTCGACGGACGGACAAAATTGAGACAATTCGTCCATTCTACCAGTGGCGTAATGGAGAAACACAAATATCTTCTATATCGATCTTTTTTATAATGATTGCATATTTTTTTTATTACATTTTTTTTTTTTTTACATCTTATTAAGAAAAATCGAAAATACGATATTGGTACATACTTATATTATGGTATTGATACTTATATCAAAAAACCTGAACATATACATTATCATGTTTAAAACAAAACCTATCCGATATAACATAAAGGAAGGAGGTATGATTGATACCAACGTAAACATTAAATATTATTATCCGGTTGTAATAATTTTAATTTTGCTTATTTTACGTCTTTTAGTTTTATTTCGATGAAAATTATAGGGCGCATTGAATTGTAAACTACTTCGGAAAAAAAAAAATATACAAATTAAAATATCCGTACGTCAGACATCATGATGTAGCTTAGATGCTTAGTAACCCCGGACAAACGATTATGGTCAAACGTAATTGTTATCATCGTGATAGTATAGTATGACAGTTTGTTTTCACTATCACTGTTATATCGCCGTTCGTACAGGCAAACGTTCGAGTCATTTTAGTCAAAGTGGTATACATTTAAAGTCTACTATCAGACAAGATAACCTAACATATGCTTCTTATTTTTTTTTCCAAGTCGATTTATTGTTCTTCTTAGGCCTCATTTCTTTTGGTTGCCGTGCTTTTATACGGGATCGCTCTTCGGCCACGAGCATGAAAACCTTCGTTTATCTTCCGAAAAACGTAATACAATAAATTTTCTAAAGATTTCCATTTTGTTTAATAATAATTTCGGATGGTTATCAGTACTATCTATTACGTACCGTAATAGCATATTAACACCATAATAACGTATTATCATTATCAACGTATGACGGATTACTAATAATCACGACTAAAAATATATTTTATATCTTAACTCACAATAAATGATTTATGATTCAACCCCTAATCTTTAAATTTGAAAAAAGAGACATTAACCATTACACAAATAACACATTATTGCATTAGATATATTGTGTATATTATATGGTAACACAGAATACTTTTACGGTAGTGGTTTGGTTTTTACACCACACCTGTCCACATATACCTACACATTTAGTTTTGTATTTATAAATCGCGTTGCCCGTTTAACCAACAAAATAACCGAACAACAAGAAAAATTCCGATATTGACAAACATACTGTGTGTTGTGATAATCGTGTTATACCTTAGTACACCTCACACCTATATAAACGTACCGATGAATTGTTAAAGTTTGAAACGTATTATTATTACTCTGTGAAAATTAATTATTTTAATTTATGTGATCAAAAACAATGATCGCCTTTAATCATGCGTTGTCGATGGTAACCACAGTCCCTATTTTTGCGTACAGTAGCGAATGTCAAGTGTGCAGTAGCGAATTTTCAAGTGCACAGTAACAATCTTGTAACGGTACTCGAACGAATAACTATTAATATATAAAATGATTAATTGTACACATTTACTTCGCGGTAATGAAAAACACACACATTTGGTGTTTACAAATCAACATTATTGTCGCGATAAAACAAAAAAATACCACCGTGAGTACACGACAGTATTATTGTATCTATCGCGGCGGGAAGATAATGCGTTGTTTACACGGTGATAGTACAGTCGTACGACTCTCGCGATATTATCAATTGTGATGACGGCGCGCGTGACCGTGGCCTCACCGCGATAAACGACGCCGCCTCCGGTTCTGCGCCGTACCCGGTAAACGGGACGGAAAATGATAACCGAACGTCGGCGGGCGCCATGAAAAAAACAATAAATAAAGACAACGAGCCGCATTGCGTTACAAGCACGGGCGGTCCCACCGCGGCCGTCCGTCGATAACTTCCGGGTAGGACGACGGTTCGGGCTGGGTCAGGTCCGGTCGCTCGCGGACCACGGGTACACCATCGGGTGAAACCAACGGACAATAGCAAAACGAATGGCGTACGCTTGGGTGTTCTACCGTTGTGCGACGAAAAGTCGTGGACCGGGCGCGGAAACGCAGGGGAACGCGCGTCGAAAAATGACGAATTGTGCGAGACGAAATTAAACAGTCTGTCGACTGTAATTCAAACGCGCGACTCGCCTCGCCCTTTTTCGGTCCGTTGCGAAAGCGAACGCGCACGAATCCGGGCCCCGGTCGTCGGCGGTATCGTCGCGGCGGCTCGCGTTTAAACCGCAGTGACGGACCGGTCGGCCGGCGCTGTCCGCGACGCGCGTTGTCGTCCGCGATCCGGCGCCGCGCACGGCGATCCCGTACAATCGCTTGGCGCCCGGACGAACTGTCGCGTCGTCCGTATCGGTTTGCGCGGGAACCGATCGCGAGTGTGCGGCGCGTGTGAACGACGTTTTTAACAATTATCACTGTGTGCGTTTTCTCTCTCCCGCTCGCTCTCTCTCTCTCTCTCTCTCTCTCTCTCTATCGCGCGCCGTTTCTTTCTGCTCTCCGGTCTTTTCCCCTGTCGCCGCCGATCGCATTGTAATGACAACGGTACCAGACGAGTGTCCCGCCGCGGCGTAACGATCATCCGTCAAATTCAACGGCGGCGAGCAGCGTACGTATTGTTGTTATTATTGTTATTGTTGTTATTGTCGTTATCAATAATACTTTCCGAGAAAAACGATCGCGGCCGTTTACGTTCTCGCTTACGGATGCCGCGCCGCGTTGTTGTTATTAAATATTATCTTTTATTATTTTACGGCGGTTCTCCGGCGCGGTATTATTATTATTATTATTTTCACTCGCGCACTCGGCAATCAAAACAGTATTGTGTGTCCCAGGCGCGATCGCGATCGCCACCGTCGCCGCAATACCGCGGCGTATTATAGGGACGGGCCGTGTATTTATAAAAAAAAAAAAAAAAAAAAAACAAAAAAAACAAAATCCCCGGTCCGTATATTAACGGACCCGTAACCGTATACCCGGTGGCAGCGTGTGACGTGCAAGGCGGTGTCGCGCAGCGCAAACAACGCGGACCGCGAAACGTAGAAATTCAATCGTGCGCGGGTCCGCAGCAAAAATCCCGCTGGTGGGGAGGGTCCGTCAATTTTTTCACAACGCAAGTGCAATCGCGACGTCTACGGTTCTGAGATTACAGGAGACCGTAACAGTTCAATCTATGCCGCAATCTATTGGCGATCGTCCGGGACCGCGGTTAAGGACGTACGGGTTACACGGCGCGCTCTGATAGGAACACAGTGGCTGTGGTTCGCGAAGTGTCTTCGGTGAATTGTCGTGCGGAAAAGACGACTGCGATATCCCGGGGATCGCGATTGTCATTGTTTATTTACCGTCACGGCGTCCGGGCGTTTCGCGATTACTATAAAGCGCGCCGTGCGACTTTTCTTGTCGGTCGAAAGCGAAAGACGCCTCCGGGTCGCCCGTTATCGTTGTTTTGACCGGCGTGCCTTCGATTGATTCGAACGATTCGCGTGAGTGTGGGGTTTTTTTTTTCTTTTGTGAAATTCGCGAGGTACCGCTCCGTCCGTCGAGCGTATTGTTTTAAAATTACCGTGTGCGTGTACAAAACTGATTTGAAAATAGAACGCGGGGTCACCGCATATCGGCGTGGATAACGGCGCGGCGGACGGGCGTGAGTGGTTCGTCGTACCCCGGACAGTGCGGACGACAGTGTTTTGCGCGAACGGAGAACCGCACGGTGCGTCGAACGAATAGCGTCGTTCGCTCTCGGAGTGTAACGCGTCAGCGCAATAAGCGCCGGTTGAATTCCGTAAACCGACAGGTCGCCGAGACGAAACGGACTGGAGCGTTTATCCGTCGCAAACTGCACAACCCGACCGCGTACGACCTAACCGTCGCGTGCGGTACGAACCGGTGCACAACAGCACCGTCGTCTTTCGACACTCAACAGTATACCGGGTGCACGAAAATATGCGCGGATGTCTTATCCGCGTACGTATACACTGTTGTCTACGGGCGTTTTTCGATTGCGAGAGGCGTGCGGTGAAGACCGTGCACGAGGGGAAGGTGTTTGGGGATTTACTCCTTCCCGCGTAATCACAATTATTTTCTAGTGATATCATGTTCCGGGAAAACAATCGCTCTCGGTCAACACAATTTAGAACGTGTTTTTGGTTAAAACCCTCCTCCGTGAAATTATTTTCCAGTTACGGTCCCGAGTGTCCTACGAAAATCCGGCGACTGCGAAATTCGCACTGCGGTAATCGATTCGACGCGGCGGCTTAAAGAGAAGAAAAAACCCAAGCAAACTTGTCGGATATTTACATGAGAAACGTACCCGGTGGTCGTCGACCGATTTGATAAACCGATTTTCGCATCGGAATAGACGAAAATGATAACGCCATACCATCACGGTTGATTTTAAACTATCCAATTACCTGTCAAAAATCGTATAAACGGAACGTCTATACGATATTAAAAGTCCGATGAATAAAACGCGTGCTACGCGCAACGAAATCCATTCCATTCAGTGAAACCACGGACGATATGCGCATGAGACATACAGTGAACCTACCCACTTCCCACCACTCACCTCTTTTTATTTAGGTATGTTTTTACTACTTTGCAACGCAGAAACTTTCGAATAACGGACACTCGTATCAATCAAAAATATTGACAACCCGCGCTCACGCCAGACACTACGACAACAAAATCCCTTTACAAACTCGTTGTCGAACGATAAGATAAATCACGACGGTCACGACGAAAATATCAACGTCTTGACTGTTAAATTATCAGTCTGTTTTATTAGCTGATGAGTAATTTTCAACGGCATTAGTGTATTTACGAGCGAAAGACATTGTCATTTCTCGAAAAAATTGAAATTCTTAACATCCGTCGAAAGAACAGAAACGCAAGTGTTCGAGCACAAAAGTTTCGAGTTTGGAAAAACTTTGATCGCGGATATTGTGTCCAAATAAAGACGAAATTTACAAAGCCGGGGACTGATTTTTTTTCCCCTAGCGATTTGAATATTTACGCATTTACGTACCTGGTGAATTTCTTTTTTGTTTTATGTGTAAGTAACATTTACACCCTCTCCCCCTCCGAGTATCGAACCCTCGAGTATAAAATTCCGGTAACATAGAGAGTTTGGAAATATAGTCTCTGAATATGTGTTTATTTTGAAGTTATTTCTAGCCTCGTATACTGTCTGCGAGCGTTCAAATATTCTACGACATCACTCCTATAGAAAATGTTTAACATCGAGGATGCGGTTTATTACTCGAAGAATAAAAAAAAAAAAAAAAAATTATAAACCAGTAGTTATATAATATTATTGCATTATTGTGTTATGAATCTTAGCCTAACGGTTTTTATCGTCATTTTCGTTGTAATATTAATTTTTTATTATCGCGTTTCGTCGTATAAAAATTATCGATATTCCGTTGAGATTTTATGGTGTTATATAAACATTATATTTTACCCAAAGCACTTAATAAGTGGTTTTATTTTTGTTTTCGTTTCTCGATTAATATCGTTTTTATATGCGTTACAAAACCGTACGAACCTACAAAACTTTTTTGGGAAAGGAGACGTGGTTAAATTAATAAAAAAAAAAAATCCTCGCGTAAAATGTGATCCCTTGAGATGGATTTTTTCAAAACAAAACTGTAATGCCTATACAACTCGTAAAAAATAAAAAAATAAATAAATAAATATGAAGAACGTCATATACATAAAAGTATAGTTTAAAAAACCCGCGAACCCACGAATTTATTTTTCGTAATCATCAGAGGGCCCACGTAGGAACGAATATTTAAAATACTGGTGACGAACCGACGGCCAAAAATAATCGTTAGAAGAAGTATATAATGTTATTATTATTTAAACGGTTTTTATAGTGGAGATTTTGAATTGTTTTGACGATGATGATAGGCGAGGGGGTGTAGGGGTACGTCTTGCATCAGTACTGGTGGTGGGAGGGTGGTGAAGGGGAAGACTTATGATCCAGACGTTTAAAAGTTAACGAGAATAAATGACAGGACCACGTTAAAAGTTCGTCGGACGGAGATGTCGCGAAACTTTTCGTACATTTTTCGACCGTCAGCTGACAAAGTGATATTTCTACGCGTGCACGCGAAACGGCGCCGGCACGTAACAAGTATTAATAATACACGGCCGTCGGTGTAGGGATATAAAAAAATGCCGGAATACAGACGGACAGTTTATAAACTATAGGATATATGCGAATTACATCGTCCGTAAAGTAATATCATGTAAACCGGATTCCTGGTCATTTAGAAAAGATTCTTAGAAAACTCGCGCGTTCCCATCCCGGGTTCGCACTTAAATAATTTCTCGGGGTTTTAATGCATAATACCTTAAGTATAAAGTGTACACAGTGTAAAAACTTTTAATTGCAATACGCATAACACTCGGTGCGTATAATATCCACCATTAACTTCCATCCAATTTACGTATTATACTTAAGTGCTACATTATGATAATATGTGTAGAGAATATGTGTGTCATTTTTATATTTTACCCAATTTTACTATTGAGCATTAAAACTAGACATGGTATATATACAGTGTACACATAGTTAATAGTTGACACCAGGGCTCGGGACTTATAGTGCTTAAAATCCACAAAACCCCGTAGAGGGATTTTAAATTCCATCCTCCTACGACTGTAATTTAATAAAAAGAAATTGTCGAATATACTAAAAAAAGTAACAACTGAACATAATACAAAATAATTGTGTTTAAATAAAATTGCATACACCTATTTAAAAGAAAACTACTTTGTGATATGGATTTGAATAGTGTTATAAAATAACATTTAATTCGCTAGGTCCATTAGAGGATTAACTTTTAAAATTTTCTACTATTTTAAGCTTTTTAAATATTTTTTCTAGTTTCTTTCTGAACTTTTTTGACGCGTTTAAGCGTATTTTTTTTTTTTTTATAGATTTTAAGTGTTATAAGTCCCTAGCCTTGCTTATAACTGTACACAATATAAATTATATATCTACTTAACTTAGTTACCTATTATTTATTTATTCTTTTATATTCAGTAAGCATTTTCTGTTTAATAGTAAGACCAATACAATAATAAGTACTTAAATTATTAGAATTTATATATTTTGTTTTTATTAAAGCAATAAAATCTCTTTATCTATAAAAGCTTAAATTATTTCAATTGATACATATTCTAATAAATGGCTTAAATAACGGTAAAGTTCATATTAGGTTGTTCAAATTAGATATTTTTAAATAATTAATTAAATTTTGAATAGCATTTAGTTCCGGATAGAGAGTTTCCTTGCAAAATCTCTGGTAATGATGGCATCCAGGGAGGATGTGCTTGACTGTCATTCGAACTCCGGAGGTGATGGATTTGGATGGCTTCTCCTTTGATATTAGACATCGGTGATAAATTAAAGAATGAGAAATTCCAAAACTAGCAATTTTGCCCCGATTTTCAATAATAGTACTTTTTCTAAAAAAAAAATCTAACTAGGGAGATACTTTAAGGTGGTTATTTTTTTATTTTTCCAGGAGTTTTCCCAATAAATGCGAAATATCAAAGTAAAAACCGGGAAAAAAAAATGGGAAAACAGGTACAATAGAAGAAAAATGTTCAATGCATAATATGTGATTATTTTACTAAAATATGATGATAAATATATTTATTGTTGACAAAGTAACACTATCAACCGAACTTTGCTAGCAATGGTTAATCGTTACTTAAAGATATACATTAAATGTCCGTCTATATTCTACCTTCCCAACTTCCTACATACAACAGTGGCTGCACCCGTCCCAATTATCTTAGAATATATATTTTTTAAATTAATTATCGAAATATGTTGATACGAAAATTGTATACATTTTATACATGATATCGTATTGTACACTACGTGATTTATAAATTATTTTATGGACGTTTATTGACTTTTGTACTTGTTATTTGAAAACTGTTTTTAACTTTAGAATCGATTCTGTCTATATCACCGATCTGCATCTATAATTATTATAATATCTGTATCAATCTGTAGTACCTTTCATCCGCCTAAGTCAAAACTTTTTTAAAATTTTTTACATTTTTCCTCAGTCCATTATAATTTAATGCTAATCTATTTGGTACAGATTTAATCGCTATTATCCGTGTAAATCGAATCAACGTAAACTCGGAAAACTAAATATAGTTCATTTTCCTATCTTGGCCCGTTTGGGATTTCGAATCGTCAATTGTCAACTTACTTCTCAACTATAATAATATAATATTTGACATATTATATCGCGTTTTGAGTGTCGTGATATGTAACATGACGAAAATGTCAATGAATAAGGTCTTACCGTATATTTTTCAAATTTATATTTTATATTTATACATTGATAACATTATTTTAATAATATTTTACCAGGAAATGTTCGATTTAAAGCATAGCTACAAACGTGTATTGCTTTATTTACTATGATATTTGTTTTTATTTTATATTCTGAACAGCGAAAAATGTATTGGTTTTTACTATAACGATAATATTTTTTTTCATTCCTGTGTAAATAACTTTTGTATCAGAAATCTAACTATTAAATTATCGGTAACTTTTTTATTTTTTTTTAATAAATCGATCAAAAACTTGACATTTTTACGGAATATAATTACAATAACTTTTTTTAAACGAGATATATATATGTTCAACGAATTTGACAAATTTGTAAATATTATTATTATAAGTACTCGATATTTTCCAGGGTTTCTAGTTTATCTAGGGTTTTTATATGCGGACACATTTTTCTTTGGTTTCTCAAAAATCAAAAATGCTCGAAAACATAGTACGACCTTTTCCACGCGTTTTACTAAGGGGAATAAACATTGAACACTGTTCAGAACTCAGAATGGTTTTTTATCGGCAATGATTTATATCCGTAAAAAAATAAATTAACTTACTCTATATATAGTATACATTATCCTATCTTTTCAACTTTTTTTTTTTTTATTTTAAACAACATCGATGTCTTACAAAAAAGTTAAAACGTTCTTCACAGTTTTGAATTTCAAAGTACTTTTTACAACATATATATATATATATATTCATATAAGATTGCTTTTATTCTTTTTATACTTTTATGATTGTTTCGCCTTTGTCTAACAATCTCGCAAGATAGGAACTTAGACGTGTTTTATATTCATACGAACCAATTGATTGTTCTACAATGAAGCGATAAAAATTCTTAAATCAAATTTTAATTTATCATTATGTGTTAGGTATTATTTTTATTTTTACTTTTTTAATATAATAATGTGTAAGGTTGAAGTAAAAAATAAAAACCACGTGGGATAGTCGATCTCCACTTGACTTTCAATCACTTTAATGTAAATTTATGGTTCACTAGAAAAATTGTTCGTAAATTTGTTGGTTTTTTTCATGCAGTATTTTGTTGCATAACGGGGGACATTTTTTTGGGGCAAATGAGCTCAAACTGGGGAATCAGAGTTGTTTTTTTTTTTTAACGAGATTAAGTAATACAATAATTTGGGTTATACATTTAAATATATGAATTGAACCCTCCCAGTCATTTCGAGTGATAGGCGGTTTTTAGTTTTGTACACACTTCCTAAATAAAGTCTAAGGAATGACGTTTCGTATATGCAGGACATTCGTATCGAGGATATCCCACCTCACCCATTTTTATGACAAAATTTCGCTATTTGTTTGGAAACATTAGTAAATATTAGTGTCGTATATTTTATACGGTCTAACTTAAAGAATATTTCTCTTTACAAAATAAATTCGGGGGAGAGATTTTCGAATCTACCGTAATGGATTTCTGCTGCTAACCAGTTTGTTTTTTTTTTTTTTTTTTTTTTTATTTATTTATCTATAATACAATTTTTTTATACGCATAGCGTCGCACTGCGCGAAACTTTTCAAACGGTTTTTTTTTTTTTTTTTTTTATACTGATATGAATCGTCGTTGTGATGTACATATACGTACACTGAAGTGTGTGTGTGNNNACCGTAATGGATTTCTGCTGCTAACCAGTTTGTTTTTTTTTTTTTTTTTTTTTTTTTTTTTTTTTATACTGATATGAATCGTCGTTGTGATGTACATATACGTACACTGAAGTGTGTGTGTGTGTGTGTGTGTGTACGTGGTTCTGCGGGGAGAGGGGTGGGTGTTGTTGGTGGGGAAACATCAACGGAATTAGGTATACCTGCAGCCGCACGAGCAAAACGAAAAAAAACGTCACCAAACCGAAAGAACGCGCTTGCGGTAGACAATAAAATATTGTTAACAATATTATAATATTATGAAAAACAACTTGCGCAGGTACGGTTAGTCGTCGCGGTTCGCACACGGTGGTAATAATAATAATAACAACAACAACAACAATAATATTGTTTTAGTGTGTATAGCGCCGGCGTAAATAATAATTCATAATTTCACTGGTACGTTGTACACGATATGCGCGTGCGAATGCGACGTGGTGCTATTACACAATAATATATTCGGTTATTTTTCTGTCGTCCGGGGGGATTTATAACACAACGATAATATGAACAATATGCGTAATGCGCGCGTGTGCGTTTTCGCATGTTTGTACGGCCGTTAAAACCCGCGGGCTTATCGACCGTCCGCGCAATTTTAATTTATCGCGTCCGAAAAAAAAACAATATCATTTATTATAAAATTTATCGACATAATTTATCGAGTCGGGCGAGTTTCGGGGTTGTTTTTTTTCTTTTGAAATCAAGTCGAGTCGCGTGTACGGTTTTCAGAACGAGTAACAAAAGTCGAGTCTCGAGTTAACGAGTGCCGGGGGAAAATAAAAAAAAAAAAAAAATAAAAAAAATATTTGACCCTATTCGACATAGTCGATAATGGTGAAAAACTGAAAATAATTTCGTGCCATTAGCACGATGGAATATTACGTGACCGTTTTAAATGTTTACCGCACGAAAATCTGGCCTTCGAATTATTGGTTCGAGGCGATTTGTCAAATCGATAAACGACAATAATATAATAGTCGTTGTACCCACGGTCAATCACTTTATCGAACTGATTAGGATGTCGTCTGTTCGACAATCGGTTATTGATAGCTTATACAATCCGGCTACAAGCAAACTATTAATTAACACACTACAAATTATCTTTGGTAAATTCGACAATAGTTCATATCATTAGATTCGGAGTGGACTGAGGGGTTTGAAGGTTATACTATGATGTGTTTTAGATTCTGAGGGGAGCGAAGAAGCTTATGGTTTTACAAAGATGTTTATTTTTATTTTTATCTGTGCGCAACTTTCCTACCGGAAGACTTACTCTCGGATTATTACGTGTACGATCTTTTCTGAAAGAAAATCAGCGTGGGGAGGTACTTCGGGGAACTCGTTTTTCATTTACGTATACGTACTGTGTTTTCAACCAGAAATATTGCTTTGATCAAAAAACGCTAAGAAGTCTTTTTTGCTATATTAGATTAGTTAGATTTAGTTGCTGGGTAAGTAGTTTTTTTTTTTAATTTCAAGCAGTTTTCATAATTGTTTCGATAAACCGGAAAAAGTCGTAAAATGAAAACTGACAAATTTACGGCCTTACGATTCCATTATTATTAATTTGTACGCTTTAATATGCCTTCTAGAAACCAGAAAATATAGCTTCTATTTAAAAACAACGAGATACCTTTTTGGTTGCATTTTTAGTTTAGTTGGTGAGTGAAAATTTGTTTTTTGACTTTCCGTGTAGTTTTCTTAATAATGAAGCCAAACAAAAAAAAAAACCTGAAAGAATGGGAAAGTTTATGGTTAAAAGTTTTATTGTAGTACAGTTAAGCAAATTCGTGGAGACTTGAAATCGTGACAGAAAACTTATATTTGTTTTTTCTAGACGCGGTGAAATTTAAAAAAAAAAAATTGAAAATGTTTAGTTATTTATAAACATTCTTACAACATGTTTGTTCGTTTTTTAACTAGGTTTTATCTGGTAGGTAGGTGGATATAATTGTTTGATCAAACAAACAGAAATACTTGAAAAGTTAACAAGGTTCATTATATCAGTTGCCATTCGTGGTTAAAAAAAAAAAGTGTCGTAATGCAGGTATTTTTTTTATAATGACATTAAAAAACTCGTATGGAAATCGTAAATATCGGTGTAATGTCCCATCATGTACAAATGATTTCGTTTAGAATCGTCAATCGTTAATCACATTATCTGTGGTTTATCATTGCTTACAAATATAAATCGAAAAACTTTATGTGTCCTACCATGCCAACTTTTCACCTAAAACACAGTAGCGCCTCCATTAGCAGTAGGTATCTGCTCTTTTATTTTTAATTTATAGGGAAAACGCGCGTTTTAAATCAGCCACAACATGTTTTTTTAGTGTATTTTATATTTTAATCGAAAATAACCCTCGATTTGTTGTGAAAAAATATATCAAGTAGGTAACGAAAAACAGTTAAGATGGTTTAGGCGAGAGTACCTTTAATTGGTATAACACTGTAAATTATTAATGTATAGCCGAATTGGAATTAGGTACTTATCGGTTATCGCGGAAACACGGTTATGGAAAAATACGAAATACTGAAATACGGTACTTAAATATCTCTCTTAAAGATCGTTTGGCAGTAACGAATAAGCCAAACAACAATTTAAAAAATTTGTATGCATAGATTTACAATATTGAAATATTATGACTGGCCTCTTATTAATTTTCTGAAAACTATAACTCTCCGGTTCATTTTAGATACGATTACGATATTATCGAATTTTCCGAACACACAATAATTTAAATATTAAAATATACAAAAAATGTTATTGTGAAAATAGATAATAATTACATTCTGACGGGTTTCGTGGATACGTGGCGGGAAGGGGAAAATTCCGTGACGCCGTGCAGTATTTTTAGTTTAAATCAATTATTTATCGTTCCTTATATTATTATGCATAATATTTTCAATACAAGGAACATCTTATAATATAATATAGTTATGATAACCAGACGTACTCTTTTTCGTAGGACAGTAATTTTGTTTCATGCATTGTCCTGTGTCCTTAACAATAGTGTTGTATACATAAATTGTACTCTATTTTTGAAAATATTATGGATTGAAAATGGTAGCGACAGCAAGAGAATTGCTGTTTGACGTAAAACAAAACGTTGTTAACATCATAACGACTAGTGATTGTAGTTTTAACTATTTTATTTTTATATAGTTTTTACAGTTTATAATAGAAAAAAAAAAAATAGAGTAATTAGATTAAAAAAAAATGTATATAGATGGGAACGATCTATGAGAAAAACGAGTATAATATTTTACACATTATCTAATTCCTTCAAAGGAGTTTTTTCTTTTACAATGACGGTCCTAAATTTTAAAATGTTTTTTTTTTTTGAAGGGATTTTTATGTCTGGTTTCCATAAAAATACAAAAAAAAAAAACGTTTTATTTAAAAGGACGACAATTATTTTTTTTTTTTATGAAAGTTATCGTATACCTACCTAACGAATTTAAGGACTGTAAAAGTTTATTACTTGATCGAACGGTTCGGATAGTTTAAATCGATACACTTGAATGATTAGTTCACTGATTAGTTCGATTCAATGACCGAGTCGAGTTTTAATTTGATTCTCTGTTATCGATGTTATCATAAATCTAGTTTGGATCAACGAACTAAGTCCAAAGGGATTCGAAACCGGTCTGGATTTAAGGAGCTGAACAATGGAAATTGCATATTATAAATTTGTATAGTCTGTGCGTGCAGTCCTGCAAATATCTATTATAATTATTATCTAATAATCGGTATTCGGTCCTCTATTTGGTAGGTACTTTTAGTGGCGCATGATTCAAATAAAGATAGAAACGAAATCATCGAGCGAATAGTTAAGGAAATACGCAGAAAACAAAAAAAAAGTATTTTGCGAGTCTGTTAATTTATTTTCTTTCATTGATTATTAATCCTAATATTAGCAACAGTCGAGTAAATTGTCACGTAACCGAAATTTCGTATCTTGCAACGAGGGTGGATAACTATGCGCTGGACCTTGAACATATTATTTGCAAACGCAGTCACTTGTGTTGAATTTCCCCCGGCTGACTTGTCGCCGTAACAATATTAAATTTAATTTTATATCTATTTGATCTAAAATCTATATGATTGACAGAATTGTTTACGTATATAAACAATATTTTATTATATACCTTTATTAAATTTGTATTCGCTCATCTTTATTAAATTCCATTTGCCACTCTCATCTTTTGGTTACCTATATAAAATTATCATCACAAATAACGTAAGGAAAAAAAAGGTTATATAGTAAAACTAGTATAAAAAAAAAAAATATTATTAAACTGAATTAGGAGGTGAGTTAAAGTTATGGAAAAAACTGTCGATTTTATAGTAATAAAAGATTCAATGTTTCCGATATTTGCGGTTTTGTTTTTCCACCAGTAGTCTTATTCTGAATATCAAGAGTAGCATCTTTTCGTTAATAAAATGGTTTCATTTTTTTCGGTCATGTAACTTGTTGTTATTCGATTTAAGAAATTCGTAGAGATCTGATATTTCACAAATACAAAGTATCGGCTTTCTGAATGCGTGGTTTAATTTTCAGAAAATTTTGAAAAATATTCAGTTATTTATAGGAATTATTAAAATTTTAAAGTTTTATAGTTTTTATTTGGTTTTGTATGGATACAATTGTTTTTTTCCAATATTTGGAATTTTACCACCAAGTTTTTCAAAAGTTATATTTGATGGTCAATCGTCATTTTATAGCATTTTAAAATCTCGATTATCCAAAATTCACTCAGAATCGTAATTTGTAAGTTATGATTTATCGTCGGATTTAGAATCTGTATCCATATCTAAAATAAATCAAATATTCGTATGTATCCTACTTACCAAATTTATCGTTTATACAGCAGTGGCATCCATCAGTTTTTCTATTAAGATTCTGAGCGGAACGAGGAATTGTATCAATAGACTTTGCTCAGAATCGTATTTCGTTAGCAAGAGTTTATCATTGCTCACAGTTGTAAACTAAGTAAATTCATGTAGTCTGGCTTCCTAATATCTTAACTACGAGAGTGATACATCCATCAGCAATATTAGCCATGTTTTTTACTTTATTATTATTAATAAGTATATAACAGCGAAAGACGTTCAAAATCACGAACGAATTTTTTTTTAACTACCTACCTACCTCACTACTCGAGAATCATATAATACCTACATAAAATTCCTCTATAGTCATCTTCAAAATATTATACTATAAAATATAAAGTTTGTAACGAGTAAACTTTATTTTAATTGATAATAAACGTCGTAAATCATAAAATCTTTTTTACGCTCTAATAAGGCCACTCGCTACGGCTCCGTGGAATATTTTAATTTAACGAAACATTATGAACAAGCGGACAGGAATAAAGTATTGCAGCACACTGTTACGATAAGTTATATTTTTAACAGTTAAATTATTTTATAGATAGGTACCAGTTATTAAACCCGATCAAAATTTTTAATTTTTAACGCCAGTTAATTCTCAGCTTATGTTGTTAACTACACATAAATTCTATAATAACGACGATTGTGTTAGTAATACCACTGATTATAAATTATTAATTCGTTGGTAAGTATAAGTACTATAATAACACTCTGTACCTTACACGGGGTATAATTCGTATTGTTTATACTGTTTATTGGAAGATGTTATCAATTATTCAAAAATAAATTAAAATTATCAAAACAATACACTCGATTTTTTTTTTAAAGCATTTTAAATTTAAAAAAAATTATGAATTTTAACTAAACTAAATATTATTTTTATAACTATAATACTACTATTTCCTTTTCAGTGCCATAAGTGATATTGTATTAATAAGACAATGATTATAAAATATGGTGACGGTTTTTTTTTTTTTTTTTTTTAACTATTTGATATTATACCAGTAATTTTTTAACAAATTGTTGAGAGTTTACTGCGTATATGATACTTGTATACTATATACTCTATAGGAATGTCATTGATTACTATGCGTTTAAATAGTCAAACATTTTTAAAAAGATAAATTTAAGTTTCAAATAGAGATCTTTGTCGTTGACTTTTATATAAAGGTTCAGATATTTATAATTACAATCATTGATTATTTTATTTAAAATGTACTTATTTTTGCACAACATATTTAAATTAACTGAGTAGTTATTAAATACAAAAATTACCTATACCTACTGTAAATTGTCTATTGTGAATTGTATTATCATTATAATTTTTTTACGATGAAATCTTCTAAGAGTGGATTTATTCGGGTTATTTGCTAAATTTCTAATGTATTTTATTCCAATGTTAAAAATAATGTTAACCTCGGCGTGGTTACCGATAGGAAAGAGCGCGCTTAAAACTCTCAGTTTTAAAATTTGAACTTTGATTCGATTGATAATTGGGGCAGGGGAAAGCAGAAGTCAACTTTAAATTTGAATAGGAAACACACATAAACTGCGTATTAGCAAATATTATAGTTTGTGATGACAAATTATCATGCGGAACTCGTTCGCATGTTGTACAACCTAGCGACGAGTGAAATTTTAGTTTTCCCCGGATCCGAACGCCTTCAGCGGGTGCACGGCGGCGGATGTAAAATTCGAATTCATAATTCGGTTGTCTTGCCATTTATCGGGAATTTCGTTTCACATCGCGGAAAAACCACCGGCAAAATGACCGATCTTAAGTGTTTATAATCTATGATTATACTCTAACGTGCCGTGTATTATCGTGCAATATTGTGATGATAATATTATGGAGTTAGCCGGAGTCGGATTTTCGAACGCGACCCGGCGTCGGGCGGGTGACTTTATTAATTCCAAATTATTTTTCGACCGGGTACCGGTACAAAAACCCACGGAATAACATTGGATAGTGCGAAAGCGGGGACAACCGCCGTTGTCTACGGTACTCGCGGCGCACGCACATCGATACGCGAATAAAACATTATTCTGGAAAAACTAACGGACGGCGGAGTACAAACATGGCGCGGTCGAACTTGTTTGAATAAAACTTATATTTACCCGAAATCGTTAATACCTCAGACATTTTCACCCGGTCCCCGAAATTAGACAGTTAAAAAACAATGCGTGAAACACGGGTCACGGATAATATTCAACGTTTCGATTTTGATTAGGATCGGAGATACACGGGTTATTCCCGCATGCGTGTACGTTCACTTTCGAAAACAAACTCTTTGATGGTTTATGGTGCAATATGGTCGCGGACACAGTTTCATGTCACCGGTTCACCATTCGACCAGTCGTCTCGCCATTCGTTCGCGTGCTATTATTATATACTCCGGTACTCTACGTCACGTTCAAACGGGACGTGTTTATGATTTCGTTCGTGTTGTCCGCGTTAAAGCGGAGAAAATTGTACATTTTTTTTTTTTTTTTCAAAAATTCGAAACCGAACTATCGGATAACGAGATTATTATTTTTTGTCGATCCTTTCGGCTTTGAGTTAATTAAGTCCAACTGCGGTAAAATAATTATTACGATCAAAGCCCGCACCCGACCGCGGTCTCTAGAAACCGTATAAATAGGTTAGGCGAGGGTTGCATAAACGACCGAATAAAACAGCTCGGTAAGGTCTGCTATCGGGTCGGTAAATTATTATACAAATATCCTTATCGATGTGATTTATTCAATAAATGATAAATCGGTCGTTAATTATTATCATTCTTTTGAAATGATTCTATAAGACGTTATTTGTTGAATAGATAAAAGACAAAAGTCGTTTTTGCAAACACTTTATCGAATCGATTACGATTCTATCGGTTCGATAACTAGTTATTGGTTATTTTTGCATTGCATTTGGCCTTAGGAGAAAGTTCGCTTTTTTTCTACCTGCGAACAAGTTTTATACCATAAGTCTCGCTCCGATCGAAAAATAACAAAAAACATTTTTCTATGCATTTTAGATCTAGTTGAAAAAATGAGAAAGCTTGTTTTCTTAAACTTGTACTATCAGGTTTCATAATCATTGGAAAAACCTGATAAAAAGTTTAGAAAACAAGACAAATATTTACGGCGTTATGGTTTCGTTATTAAAAATTTTTAATATTTCTATTTTCCACAATAAACCTTGTTCTAAATTTTCAAGAATTTTCCGAAAGATATTGTACTTAGTTGGTGCATAGAAAAAACGCTTTTCGACTTTCTGTACGGTTTTCTAAATACTTAAGCGAAACTGGGAAAAAACTGAAAATTTTACGAGAATT
The DNA here is from genome assembly GCA_902439185.1 of Cinara cedri. Lineage (NCBI taxonomy): Eukaryota > Metazoa > Arthropoda > Insecta > Hemiptera > Aphididae > Cinara > Cinara cedri. The sequence goes on from CABPRJ010000005.1 coordinate 339,453, forward strand.
ACAGTTTTATTATTTTTGTCGATTTTGTTATTTTGTTATAATTTGGTTAAAATTGTTAAAACTGTAGTTGAAAAATTGTACTCGTTTGTTTTTTTCAAAATTTATTGAAATTCATCTGAACCGGACTGTGTTATTGCTAGATTTTATATAGTATACAATTAATACGAAAAAAACTGTATTCACTGGAAACGAATAACACTGCTATAATGTATACTATTTTTGTTCCCAGAATGAATTATATTTATAATTCCCCGCATTAATAATATTATAATTCTATATTATTATAATATTATCGAGTTTTGTTCAACGGTATTTGTTCTCGTACAAATATTCAAATAATTTTTTACGACAAATACAAAAATAATACGTATCGAAATAAATTATAATGCTTTACATAAGAACCGAACAAAATGTACATTTATACATAAGAACATTTTTTTGACTTCAAAAAATATCGTACGGCGACAATAGTTAACACCGTAGTAACACGCACAGACCTATCGTTTTATTCAATATAAATTATTAAAGTGTCACACCTCTAATGTATTATAATAATATAATACTATTTAATTATACACGTCTAAATTACGGCCGAACTTTTAAAATTATAATTTGTCAGTGTAATACGACGCCGTAAACGAAAAATAAAATACCTACGCTATTGTGCATTATAATTTATTTTATTTTTTTTTTTACCCTACTTAGTGTATTATTCACGTATATAATAATTATAATTTATATTTTAATAGACGGGTTTATTTTGGTAAAATAAGTTTTTAGAAACTTCTATGTAATACTACAGTAATTTATTACAAAAATAACGAACGATTTTATTTTTAATAAAGTCTGAAATAAATTTAGGTGATTTTATCTATATACATTGTTAAATGGATTAAAACGAACACGTGCGCGTTTTTCTAGCCCAACAAGGTCGGTACAATAAAAAAAAAAAAAAAAAAATTTAATAAAAAAAAAACCCGAGTTTCAATAAAATTCAGTAGCTGTTATTAGTAATAAGTAAGCGGAGCAATAACGTTCAATTTATTAACTGCCGGATTTTATTTTATTTTTACAATTTATCCTGTATGCCAATTAACAAAAAAAAACATTTATTACAACGGAGATTAACCGCAAAGATTTATCGTAGTCAACAGCAACACCACGTTATATACATAAACATAGTCAAACTGTATTATTTGGGTCGGGTGCTTGGGTTTCGACTTGTGTACAACTGCATGTGCAGTCGACCGCGCGAAGAATTAAAAACACACTTTCGACCCGCCGGCAATATTATATCCGATTCGACTGGGAATCGAGCCGACTTGAAATAGATCTTAGGAAACGTCTACTAAAATCCTATACGGTAGCGGCCGTTAAATAGATAGCTATTAAGTCTACATAAAATATGACCAAGGCATATAACGTATTAAAATATTATCGAGTCCGATCACGACCGAAACAAAGTATAATGCCTCTGTACATTTCCGATCGTGTTCGTGACCACCGGTAAGCGGATAATTGCAGTTGTGTATTATGTTCACTATTATAGTACTTATTAAATAATTTTCTTCTGCACGTCTTCTTTTAACAGGACAGGTCACGTGTGGTGTAAACAATGATCGGTGTTCTGGACGTGAACCGTGATTGTCTGTTCGAATGGCCGTGTTTTATAAACGGTTTGTGTACAAATGTGTTCTTTAAAATTGTATGAAAAAATAGAAGTTATCAATAAGATTGAAACATTAAAATAATAAAAAATACCTGTGTTTTACAAGAATACCACAATTTAAACATTCAAGTTAAATAACGCAGAAGACTAATGTGGAGACAGAGGAATTTTCAAAAACACAACTAGTCAAATTTATACGAGATATAAGTACTTCAAATTCAGTTCAGTAGTCTCAATATAGTTTAGAAGTCACTAAAAGAAGACTGATATGGGCGGGTAGGTCACTAAACAGCGTGTAAAAAAGAACACATAGGGGATAAGCCTCTAAGGAGGTCAAAGTTAAAGTTTGCAGATGAAGTATGCATTTTTGTGTGTGCAAGATGATAAACTAGAAAGCTAGTCAGAAACCTAGTGATGAGAAACTGCAGTAGGTAGAGATATGTAATGGTACAGTTTACGTGTAAAACAGTATGATCTTAAAGACCGAAGCCAAAAGAAGAGGAAGAAAAATTCGCTTATATTTGCTTGACCATCTCGACGTTATTCTTCAACTCTCACGACTCTCACTGAAAAAATAATCGGTACATCGATAATACGGATGCTTTTTGAAAAATAAAATAAAAATATCGGTTAAACGTTTTTCCATTGCCCCTTCACTAACGTTTACTAGTTTTGGACATATTAGTTTTAGTATTTTATAAACAATATACAGTCGACGTTAGTTATATTAGCGCTGGTCATTATTTACACGGTCATGTACACGAAACATATAAACGTTCTTATCTAAGGAAATGGTTATCTACCCGGGATATTATATTGTATCACGAACAATGTAAATCTTTAATCCAGGTACCTATTTTATATAACAAAATACAATCGAAAATCATAATAACTTTTGCATTCAACTGCTGGAACATAACTTCAAACGTACACTTTTTTACAGTGTGTTGTCGTGTAAAAAAAGTTAACAATCTGTTAAAAAATCAACGGATTAAAATTACTTTGCTGCACGATTTTGAATGTCGATCATAACGAGAAAAAAATCGGTTTAAAATAATCAATAAGTATTATTTATAGATAATTTATTGATAAGTTTGAGGCTGTTGACAGTGTTGATCTACCGATAATATCAATTAATCGATTATTTTAAACTTTTTTCTCTTATAATGTTTTTGCTGCGGAAAGCTGCTACTCGATACTATCCGACCTAGTTACGCCACACGTCTGCCTAATTTACGAAATATAATTTCGAACAGAACCCAGAACACCTAATAACGTAGTGTACAGTTTCGAACGTTTGACAACTATTACAGAACATTTTAAAATGTTTGCAGAACCTGCACACGGTCGTCGGAACAAAACACGTTCGAACATAATATATTACGATAATACGAAACAACGGCCTTTGGCCGGGACTGTTCGTGTATTACAACAGGTAACCCCCCTGCCCCCCCGCCTGTTTTCGGTCGTCGGTACTCGTTTTTAATGCGAATATCGCGAGTTCTCGTTTTGCCCACGTATTGTCGTATTATTGTCCGACCGTCGTCGGTCCGCCGCACAGCCGCCCGAAAAATTTCGTTGCTCCGGCAATAATTGTAACGCGCCGCCGTACACCGAACGTCGCACTAATAATAATGATATTATTATTATCATTGTTATTCATACTCGTCCGTATGTTATCGGAGAATAACGACTGTTGCGGTCGTTGTAGAATTATTTCTGTTTGTGCAACAACAACAACAACAACAACAACAATTTATAACGCGTATTATTTGCCGTTTAACCGACGCAAACCGTACAATATTGTAACGTCAATTATTACAATCGATAACGCAATATCGTACGCGCCGCCAGTTGTTATCTACCGCGTATTTAACGGCCGGCGAAAAACGGTTGGCGGCGGAGACGTACGCGGAGTACGGACATAATTGCGCGGGTAACCCCACCGCATACCGTATTTATCTAATACACGCGCGCGTATAAAACCGTCGAAACGTCATTGCCGCTGCGCCGTCCGCCCGCCAATGCCGATGACGTTATTAACGGCCGGCGCGCGCATCAGTTTCACGGGCGGCGCGGCATGCACAACCGCGAACGTGACGTATGGCGGGACTTGCCGCGCTGTCGGTCCGCCGCGGCGCATTTAAATCGCAACGGATTAATCCGAATCGCGGGTGTAATGATAACATTCGCGCGCGGCGGTCGAATACGGAACCGTGTAGTCCGCGCGGGCCCGCCGCCGGGACGCGGTCCGATCGAAAAGTATCCGCGCCGCCGACCGTGTCGGGTTCACCCCGTAAACGGAACGAACGGCGCGGGAACGCCGGCCGACCAAATCGCGGTGATCGTCTGCACGCGCGTTCTTATCGGTTTTCGATATTGTTCCGGTCGAAATTGAATTTGCGCAGACTTTTTTCGATAACACGCCGCTTTCGGTCGGTATATTTAAAGTCCCCCCCCCCCTGGAATCGATCCGCGAAATTTCAATACCCCATACAGCCCTGTGTCGGACGAACATCGCCAGATCGGCTAAAGTGATCGACCGTGTTTTATGAACAGACGGCCGATCGGTATCGCCGGCTTCTGTGGATTTTTCCGAGCGTGTCCGTACACGTAGACGCTCTGTAAACTTGTTCGTTTCGATTGCGCCGATATTTTTGTAAAGTAATATGTTTTTTGCGTTTGACGATTTTGAAATTAATCAAAAAAAAAAAAAAAAAAAAAAACAAATCTCGTCAGTTTGCTCTTCTTTTGAATTCGTTCAAAAATCGCTAAACACGAAAAACATATTTTACACATACGAGGTCTGGCTATTAAACAACGAGACTGCTTATGAAAAATGGTTTTATTTTAAAAATTATTCCACAACCAAATGTTCCCTTTCAATATACTCTCCTCCCCACTTCACACACCGTTTCATTCGTTTCTTCCATTGCTCGAGGCAGTGCTGGAAGTCTGTTTTCGTAAGACCATTCAAAAGTTCCGCCGATTTTTGTTTCACCTCTTCCATCGACTCAAACCGGATTCCTTTTTGGGCAGACTTTATCTTCGGAAACAAGTAAAATTCGCAGGGTGCCATGTCGGGTGAGTAAGACACGTGTTCGAGTACTGGAGTGCCTTAAGCGGCCAAATAACGCTTCACAGACAGCGCGTTATGGGCAGGTGCGTTATCCTGGTGCAAGATCCACGACTTGTTTTTCCACAATATCGACCGTTTCTTACGAACTCATTCGCGCAATGTTGCCAAAACTGTCAAATAGTAATGTTGGTTCACAGTTTGACCCTCTGGAACCCATTCAGTCATCACGATGNCTTCCATCGACTCAAACCGGATTCCTTTTAAGGCAGACTTTATCTTCGGAAACAAGTAAAAGTCGCAGGGTGCCAAGTCGGGTGAGTAAGACGCGTGTTCGAGTACTGGAGTGCCTTAAGCGGCCAAATAACGCTTCACAGACAGCGCGTTATGGGCAGGTGCGTTATCCTGGTGCAAGATCCACGACTTGTTTTTCCACAATATCGACCGTTTCTTACGAACTCATTCGCGCAACGTTGCCAAAACTGTCAAATAGTAATGTTGGTTCACAGTTTGACCCTCTGGAACCCATTCAGTCATCACGATGCCGTTGATATCGAAGAAAACGATCAGCATGGTTTTGAATTTGGATTACGACTGAATTGGATTCCGGTGCACTCTCGACCTTCAGAAAATAATTTATGCCACTCAAAAACACGCGCCCGAGATAGGAAATCCTCACTATAGGCCTCTTTTAACAACTTATAGCACTCAGTTGGAGTTTTTTTTTAGTTTAACGAGAAAATTGTACGTTTATCCGTTGCTCATGTTTTTCGTCACACATCGTTTTCGGCAAGAGAAAAAAACATGTCCGTTTCTAAACGCTACAGAAAAAATACTAATGCACCAACAAAAACCCAATTCTGTACTGACATAATAGACACTTCCAGCTAACCACCGCTGTATTCGGTTTTCCCCTACCCTTTTTGGGACGCTCTCTGCGCGCGCAGTCTCGTTATTAATAGCTAAACCTCGTACATCAATTGAATCAATTATGTTGTTTCATAACGAACATTTTAAAACGGTAAAACACATATTATTATGCCATGCGTAAACGAAGGTACTTTTTACGACAAAAAATATCAGCTCTACCTGTAGTTAAATTTAGACTTCAATATTCTCCTTATGAATAGATCCAGGATGATACTTATTCTCGAAGATATTGCAAACCCCATGAGAAGAGGCGACCCCGATTCGTGGAATGACGGTCCAAACCGTCTAGATTCTTGACCTTTTTCCAGGTCCGTGGGCTCCTTTGAGATATATATCACCTAATAGTAGTAAGACCAATAGGTAACGCTAAATATAAAAAACGATTTATTTTCATTTTGAATATGATATGTGTACCCAACCCCCTTCCCACCCCTCAGTGCAACGTTTTTTCCGGCTGTAAATTATGCTCTGTAATTCTCACAATACGTTTACAATTCCGATTTTCCATACAGTGGTATTTTATTTAAAAACGTTTTCTAGTTTCCCGGCAGTTATAAAAATTGACGACAAATGAGGAAACACCGGATTTGGTACAAATCGATAGCATGCAATGATATTTTGAATATTAAAACCGGATTTTAAAATTTAAATTTCTATAAATAACATTGACAAGATAAAACGAGCTCTCGCTTGAATTTTGAAATTTTCGCTCTCTTCTTTTCAGATTTCTTTATTTGTATTTAAAAACTTATGTTAGTTCTACTCACTCGTTTAAATGTTGCATTTTAATTTGAAATTATGCATTAGTTGTATGCTCGTCCGAAAAATCTATGCAAATATTAAATTAGGTTAAAATTTTACCAGAAAAATTGTACCTCCTCAGTAATTTATTGACTAATAAAATTTGATGTTCTCTCCCGATCAAATTTCTACAGGGAAATTTAAGTTCAATTAAAATATGCTTTACTTTTAACTTGAAAATAGAAGAAAAAATTCTTATATAAAAATTGTTTACACAACTAAAAAAATAAACACTCGTCTTAGTAAAACCAATACCATGCTATACTCATAATTTATAAAAATCTTGTGGAATTAATACGATTATTTTTTTTGAGTAAAGGAAAAATGAAATTGTTACCTACTTATTTCTCCACCTTGATATTTAATATTATAACCACCATAGTAATTAACCGAATGCCAGCAGCAATCCAAACTATTTCATAGCCAGATATTTTAGATTTGAGATAATTTAAATACATTGTTTGTATTGATAGTTTTTTTTTCTTAACTATTGGTATACACAATTTGTTTAAATGCCTCAAAACGATCAACGCAATGGAGCATAAACATTATCTACATCGTGTATCCACTTATTTAAATGACTTTCGGAAAAAGAAAAACGAATACGTTATTTACCTACTCACAAGTAGTGCATGCATTTATAAAACAATACGTGTTGAGGTTTTCTTTTTATAGAAATTCAAATGCATAAAAATAATATGTTCGTATTCGTTTTTTTTACCAAGTTACGTTGAGGAAATTTTTTAGACCAGTGATTATAATTTGTCAAATAGCAAAACAATTTATCAAAATATACTACTACTACATAACGAGATTTTTATATTTTATGCGTTGATTTCAAATCGAGTGATCTAGGCCAACCGGAATTGTCACTGCAGATAAGCGGATTTTTTCTTCCGCAAATGTTGACACGTTAAACCGAAATCACATATTAGGTATATCAAGGAAATATAATATTTGAACGCGTTTAAGAATAAAAATATAACCGGTAATATGGTTTATTTTTTGTCAATCAAAATCTTGTATTTCCGACACGATGATCGTTTATTGCATTTTGATATTCATCATTATTCTTCTTAGTTTTTTTTTTTTGCTCAGTATTTCTGACCTCCTTTTAAGAAACTCAACTACGCGATTTTAAAATTTTTTACCGTGACACTATACATTATACATTATTTTATTAGAGGTATACTCGCACTAAATACATTATTCAGACGATACGAGTGTCGCAAAGGAAAAAAATTAATGATAAAAGATAATATTTGTTTTTACAACAATATATGAGTATTTTTTTTATTTTTTAATAACCTTTTAAAATATTTAAGTAAATAAAAACGCATTTGAACGATATATCAGATAAACACAGTAAAGTCCTGTAACGTGTCCGTCGTTGCCCAAATCAACGCGCACATTTTACCGCACCAGGTACATTTTACCCACCCACCGTTCTCTGTGAATTCATCAATTCACGTAAATTAACTTATTTCGTGATAACTGATAGGTAATGTACTCTTCCAGGATTATTCTATAAATTTACAATGGTTTTCTTGAAATACTTATTATTATTTTATTTCATGAGCGTATTAGTCTCTCCATGACCTTTTTTAGATTCCGAGCGTAGCGAGGGAGCTATTTGTTTTACAATGCTGTTTATTCTTTTTTTTTTTTTTTTTTTTTTTTTTTCTAGTCTTTAGGCACATTTTTCATTAGTAAACTTCCTCCGATTTTGAGGAAATTGAGCTATTATATCGTATTTGTATTTATCTACCTTATATACATAGTTTGTATAAAAATAGAACTTATCCATAAAACCGTTAACACAGAATATCAACGGCTTAAGTTAGTGTTTAGTTCAGAAAGAGAACAATTCTAGGACATCTACCCTTTCTGCGCTAAATATCTCAATAAATTATTGTAATAACCCAATGTTTGTAAAGAGTCACTCTATGGGTTTTGGTTCAGATCCTATCATTGTCTGCTAATCATTTTTCATCCCGTCATTTACTAACATTATTTTAAGTAAAATAGATAAGGATAATCGACAGTAATGTATCAAAATATCGTATCAAACAGTCAAGCAGAACAGTACAGAAAATCAACAGTACAAAAAGTTCTCGTATCGATAGTATCACAAAAATCGTAATACAGAGATATATTAGGTACCTAGGTATAACGACTATACTTCGCAAAATTATTTTATCGATTGCCGAGTTTGTATATTGTTGACATTTTTTACGATGGAAAATTACATCCTTGGCATCGCCGTTATTCCTGCAGAACACAGGGCGTATCATTGTTTATTATTTAAGAGGAATTCCTCTAAAATTTGCGTCGTTAGAGACCGATGATCATTATATTTTCATTATAACATTAATATATTCAGCTTTATAGTACGTGCTATATTGAACATTTCTCTTAATATTGAATAAACGATTATTAAGCTAGATATGTTGGATTGTATATTATACTCGTAAGTTTGAAACGGAGTAATACGAATTTAAAATCGATTTTTTTTTTTTTGTATCACACTAAATGTCGTTTTCTAATCGAATAATTACTATCGTATTAAACAAATAATTTATATTTTAATATATAACTTTTAGGGGAGAGAGCCGAAAAAACCCGAATTATAGTATTTTATTATCATAAATATCAAAATGTATTAATAGTATTGCTTTTTCAAAAAATTATTCTCAAGTATCGGAAATCTGTATTTCAATACTATATATCATTGTATCTTCTTATTGTATTTCTCGTGATAAATATGTTCACAAAAAACAACGTGACTATTATTTAAAAGAAAAATAAATGATATTATGTAAAATGATCATACTTTTGACAATGCGATTATACGAAAACCTTACATACGATAGATTTTGTATTTTAAACCCATATAGCATATTTATTCTAATATCAAAACCGTTTACTTCATAGTTTTATTAATTTCCACCCACAACTCAACAAAAAAACAAAAACAAATAATTATAATCAAGTCCACTTTTTTGCAGTTCCCACCACCCGAATTTCAGATAACCACAATATTATTTAAGAACTCGTGTGGTTTCTATCAAATAATTTAATTAAAATTTGAAAAAAATAACTATTCTAACCTTTTCCCGTCATTGAAATTTCGTAATTATTATCGATGACTGCAATATGACGTTATTGTGGTTATATTGTCCGGGGAATTTGAAATATTCCAACGTAAATTCGAAATCGTGAAATGAACCGAATACCATAAATTTCCTTCAAATAAACGTTGTATCCGGTTGAACGCACAACAAACTTCAATAAGGCCCTCTCACCCTTTACTTCGCAAAACTATTCTCAATTCTTAAACGTAAACGAACTTGGCCAAATTGTCGTGAACATTTATTGTAACAAAACAATCGCTTAGTTAACGGTTCTTAAAAATATTTAATTTAAACACCTATAAGTTTATAGGCACGCGCCCATTTAAACGGCAGACGTGATAACGCATTGACCGTTTAATTGGTTTATGGTATCATACAATTAAAAACTTAATAATTTACATTTACATTTGGTATCAGAGCGTGGTTACGTGCTATAAACTCATATTGTTTATTTTTTTTTTTATGTGTTCTTACCGGGTTCTAGACTATACACATGCGTGTCGTGCACTCACTTCACGCAATCATCGAATTGTCGTTGTGCAGCCATCGAACGAAGAGGGCCGCACCGCAATTTTCATCGTTGTCAACCTTACACTTTTTTGTGTGTGTTTATTTTTAATTGTATAACACTTGTTCGGAAAAAATTTAAATATTAATCAAAAAAGGTAATTTAATGTATAATATACATACGTTTTAATTTTATGAAACTAAACAGATAGGACTATCCAGACTATATGCATAACAAATTTGCATAAAATTTGGAACTGTCGTAAAGAACTTTCACCGTTCGTGTCTTTTGTTGTTGGTTTTTACATGTGCAATTACGACAAAATTTTAGACAACACGTTGGTAACTTGGTGTCCAGTTGATCTGTTCGACCATCGCCGCCATTGTTACCGACGCTGCTCGTGACGTCATTATGAGTCGCACGTATCAACGAAATATTTTTATGTAAATATGTGTATCCCTAAAGAAAGGTAACAATTTCAGTAGTATTTCAATAATTTGACTATAATGCCAATGAATAAAGTATAAACAAGTTTTTAGTACAGACAGTTGTTATTTACCCTGTTGCTGACTATGAAGATGTCAAAAATATTTAATGGAAGGCCATTGAAGAAGGTAAAATAATGGACACTATACTAAAATGCTCGTTTAAAATGCCTACAGATGAACAGTTTTTAGAATCTAAAAACATTCACAATGAAACAACTACTTTATTAGAAACAAATGTTGACACGAAATAACAAAATTCAACCGTTAAACTCCAAAATTTCGCGAAGAAGAGAACTATTTAAGATAGGCAAATACTTTATTGAGAGAAGAAATATTGAAGCCTCAATTTAAAATTAATAACTAGCAATCCCAAAAACGCTCTTTTTCTGGTATCAACATTTGGATATGCAAAAAAGAAATACTAATATCACCCTGATCATGATGATTGGTTTGGCGACAGTAGTCTTGTTGGGTATTATTGTTGAAAAATATGTATTTAAGTAAGAAACATTAATTTTACTTTACAGAAAAAAAATAAAACATTTCATTTTGGAAAACAAAAGTATAATACTAGTTTATAAAAAATAAAAAGCGAAAAATTGTATTTTTAAATTTTTATGCAAATTTGTTATACATATAGTCTGGATAGTCCTATCTGTTTAGTTTCATAAAGTTAAAACGTATGTATATTATACATTAAATTACCATCTTTGATTAATATTTTCTTTTTTTCCGAAGAAGTATTATACAATTAAAAACTTAATAATTTGTTAAACTATAGCCTTATGTGTAGAAACAATTACACTTAATTTGTATAAATAATGTAACATAAAACACATAATTGTTGACTAAAATCAAAGACGTAATTGTAATCTAAACGTTTGTAATTAAGTGTAATACATTTTATAAAAAAGCTTACAAAATCCAAATCATAGGTTAGATGAGGTTAGATCTTCTTTTGTAGGCAGGAAAATAAACAGCAGTAACATTAGACGGGTTAATGTTGTTAAACAGCACTTAAGTAACCTATTCGTATAAGACATTTGCTTTGAATCAATTTTGTTCGACTGATATTTAAAGGTTTAATTGACCTCTGGCGATAAATTGCATAAAAACCCTCCAATTGGTTTGTGGACGATTTTAAATAAAATGATTTTATTACAGAGATTAAATGTGCTTGGGAAAAAGAAGTAGTCTGAGTTGACGGTTGATTAGACTTTTGATGCGTATATAAGTTGCTCAAGTTAATCGACGATTAAAATGTTATATTAATTGTATCGAATATTTGTAAAGTGCATGGAATATATCCAGTAATATATATGAATACTATGTATTCATATACCAGGAATATATCTGAACCAAAGAATAAATGTGCAATGAATGAATTTTTATTAATTTCTTTGTATTCTCTATTAGTTTTACGAACGTAAAATATTTAAATTACTTTCGAGTATGTTTGAGACCATTACAGATTCAGAGAAAAATACAAGTATATTTCTGTCATAAGCAAATTTTTCAATTGTGTAATAACAGTTTACAATAGGTTGATCAAAATTAACAGTATCAGTACCTGTTAAACAATAATGGTACAACATACAACAAACAGTAGCTTATATTGGTGATTTAGCAGAAACATGTCTAATATTGAGCGTATACAGCAAAGTGTGTATCTTCTACCGTAATTTAACGAAGAAAAATCTCCCGAGATATGCTATTCATTTTACAACACCACGGCCAATAACCGTTGTTTGTGTCAACGGTTTTAAAATAAATCTTGTGTAAATTATTTCTCACTTTATAAAATAATATAAATACGATTTTTTTTTTTTTTTTTCAGGAACGGTTCAGGGTAATGGCAAACGTTGCCGTCAACCGGGCTAACATGTTGACGAGAATTTGGAAATACGCCGGTAGGAACGTAACAGACTCCGAGTATTTTCTGCACGCCGGTGTCATATCCATGGTCGAGTTCGACAATGACATATTCGCCGCCGGTAACTGCTACGACCAAAACCAGTACAAAAGCTATTGGCTGTTCTGCCCGTACGCTTACAGATTGCCAAAAGGCGAGGGAATACTGGCAAAAGACTTGGCCGTCGAATACAAATACCTGTCCAACACCAGCGAATGGTTTTACATAGCCCGGCAAAAGGCTCAAGGGGTTATCAAACGCAACGACCAGCACAGCCGCGGTAAAATTGAATAATAATACTCGTATACGTATAATTGGAATAAGTACCTAGGTATTTCGGTCAAAATATTCTGTGTGGATATATTAAAACGAGAAAGTGGAATTTGTATTAATCGTATTCAGATATGTTGGACATATTGAATAATTAATGAAATTATACATAAACATATTTTAAAAATCCATACACCAAAATCCGTTAAAATATTACGATATTATAATGCATAATATACGACAGTTCTTCGAGAGAAACTAATATCGAAAAACTCGAATAGTGTATCTATATAATATAATATAGTAAAACCAACTTCAAACATGAACTTATGAAACACTTAAATAAATAAAATAATAATAAAGCATATCTGAATACAGTATAAAAACTCTTAATTATTATTTGAATTGAAATGATTTCTTTTTGTCTTGAAATAAGAATATAGACATTTTTTAAGTACTCTCGTTGATTTTTTGTACGGTTATAATTAATTTTTAGAGAAAAAAAAATAAAACCTCTTCGATTTTTATTTAACAACTGACAACTGAAAATGTATTATGGCCGTAAAATAAACACAAAGAAAATTGTTCTTCGTCCCAAAAAGTTTTTTCTTCCCGTCAAATAAAGACAATCATATTCGTCTTTATTTAACTGTATTTCAAATAATAATTTAACGCTGTTTAAATAATCCAAAACAATCGATTTTTACAATAAAACAATATCATGTATTATTAGTACACCTGTATTGTAGACTTTTCTTAAGAATTTCGGGTCGGTAAAAAAAAAAAAAAAAATTTAATTAAATTTTATGTTATCGTCATTTGTTTTACGCATCCGAAAGGAATTATATTAAATATAATTATTCGTATACGGTTAATAATATTTGCTCATAAATATATCTATTGTTATATTTGTATTTCTCGTTCAAAAAAAAAAAAAAACAAAAAAAAACACAAATTGTATATTTTATGAAAATGACGTAGGCAAATAATAATATAAGTAATTTAGATTCTCGATAGCTATGTAAATAGACAATAATTTGCCATTTATTTATTTATATTCTGCCATGCTATTGCGACCCGCCTTAAAAAATATATCGATCAATATAATAATATACCTAATATTATTTAGTACACGGTGACTTTTAGATTCGAAGCATTACTATGTGTTCTATAAATATATTTTGTATTCTGAGCGGAGCGAGTGTGGCACTTTCTCTGAAAGGAAATTTCATATAGTCGGTAAACTAGGTGGTCGTGTTTTTGATTTCCTAAGGGATTTTCAAAACAATTAATAGAAATTACTAGTGTAAACCGAAATAAATCATCTGAAGATAAAATACGCGAGACGGACGGTGGAAAAAAATCGGTGGGTACGTTATAGTGACGATGGGTCCCTAAATTCGCCAGTTTTTCTCGAGATGGCGACATGATTACCAGTCGTCGGACGGACGTCTGAATGTAGAATTTTCAACCAAATGAACTTTAGCCGACCACTTCGAGAGGCCAACGACGAGTGCGTGATTCACACTGCGGATACCGTATATAACTATCATACAGGTACCACTGTATTTGTGTACACCGTGGTTTCGGCTTTCATAATAATTATTCTATTTCGATAGTCCGCGAATCCGCGGCCGCAACCGAATCGGTCCCCATACCTACAGGTTGACATCCCATAGGATTTGGTTCCCGATAAAGATTCTCGACCGCAAACGAAACGCAATCTAATAATATTGTTTACTATTAATATAACAAATTTCCTATGGTTACATACGGGTCAGGTGATATAACGTAATAAATATCGTCGTCAATCGTTACGGTAATTCAGTAATCCACCGATAACCGTAGAGCGTACTGCTACTACGTAATAAGTAGTATTATCGTACAGGTAATACCATTGATTGGATCAACGACGATAATATTAACATGTAGACAGTCCTAAGTCAACACAAAACGGGAATGGAAGTTTTAAATCGTTTTTAATATAGTCCGGGAACGAATTCGGATACGGTGTCCTTCGTAATGACTCGGGAACCGATACGGACGTTTCGGAACCTATTCGGACGTATCGAAATCCACGACGTTGCATAAAATTCCGTTTTCGAATATTGTGTATTAATCAATTAGTGATACTTTTCAGAAAACAATAGCCGTGCTCCGGTCTGAAAACTCCCGGTCTCATCGACCCCGCACGAACCTCGTCGTCCGACGGATTTTCCCGTGTCTGACCCATCGAATATTATTATGTTGTCTTTTGTTATTGTCGGCCGTCTAAAATTCGTCTCAAATTATTTCTCTGGAATCAGGTAGCCGTTCCTTGTCCGTGGTTTGTTATCGAAAATCAACGCAAGTTCAATCTGTACATACCTATGAGATATTACAATTTTAGTATCTCCGGAAATAATACAGATAAATTAATTCTGTTTTAGATTTTGAGTGGAACGAGGAATGTATTGGTTTTAATAGTTTTTCTACCAGAAAGCAGACACACTCGACACGTCGATAATAGCTAAACATTAATTTTAAAAAGACGGACACACTTCGCATGATGAGTGGGCCACCGTTGCAGGTGAAAAGTTGGAAAGATAGGATAAAGAGGGAAATTTAACTTTTATCAGTATGCAATGATAAACTATTGCTAACGAAAAACGATTCGGAGCTGAGTTCGGTTACATATACATGTTTTCGACGATTTTCGTCAAGATTTGATAGTAAAACTCTTACAAAAGAAATGTTCCATATAACATTAAATTTATTTTTTTATAACCACAAAGCATGACTTATAATGAACCTTCTGTTGAATTTGCAGGCATTTCTGTTCGATCTAACAATTTTATCCATAAAGTACCTTATAATTTTAATTATACGTAAAAAACTCTCAAAATTAAAATGTTTGTAAATAGCACAAAAATGATGTTAATATTTTAAAAATTTTACTACTTCTAGAAAAGAACAATATAAGTTTTATGTTTAAATTTCAAGTCTCTACGAATATTTTGAGAAAAATCATAACAAAAAATAAAACTAAAAATAATACATTTCGTAAATTTTAAACAAATGATCTTATTATTAACAAACTTTATTTAAAATTTAACAAAACCGGTTTCTTGGTAATTTTACAACTAAAGTGAGAATTTTGATTGAAAAGTTATTTACAGATTGAAAAATTTATTCAAAAAAGCACAAATCATAATAAACCTAATACATTCGTGACTCTCTAAATTTAATAATATTACATACATACCTATTTTGTTTTAATATTTTCATGACCGTAATTTATAATTAAGCTCGAAAATATTATTAAAATACATTTAAAAATTATAACGGATTGTATTATTTTTCTGTTGAGAATAAAAAAAAGTTAAGTAATCTCGAAGTACATTTTAAATTGTAATTATCGAAGTTTTATATTGTTTTAAATTTTTGCTCTTAATTTACATACATTTATTATTATAATTTTCATTTATCATAGTAGGAATTTATACGCAATTGGGAATGAGTGTTGTTTGTTTAAAAAATAATAATAAAATTTACTTTTTTCCCTTCAACGCGATCAATTTTAAAATAATAATAATATTCTTTCCGGAGAAACTGGTCAGAGGATTTTATTTGTTTTTTTTTTTATCTTTGTATATTCAAAGGTAGACAGACTGAACTAACAAAACAAATAAAAAACTTCATTAAATTGTATATTATACTGATTTTTCTGCTGATGTTCGAGTGGCTTCAGCAATATTTTTGCCATATGTAATAGGTTGAGTATATATCATAGAATAATACCCGACTGTTTTTGTATTGAACCCTTCCTGAAATAAAGGGCAATTGTAACATAATTCAACGTTATTTTATTGAAACACCAATAGTTTATCCTTTAGATTCAGAATGAAGTGAAGAATCTATCGTTTTAATATAACGAGTGCTTTTTTTTTTTTTAACAAATTGGTTCAGTCATTAAACGTTGTTACATAAGAAAACTTGCCCCAAAAAACGAATTAGAAGAAAGTTTCCGGTAATATATTTAATGAATTAATAATGTATTTGTTTTATATTTCTTGCAGTTTTTTTTAAAAATAGAGAAAAACCGGAAAACACCGTTAGTAAAACAGTAATATATATAAAGATATTTACACAATAACAGTTTCTGTTTATTACGATATAGTTGTTTAATGTAAATAAGTGAATATCAATCATAGAAGTTCTGACATTTTTATCAAATACTATTATTAAGTATTAAACACTTTATAGACAAGCTAAGATAATGAAATAAACTGTCATTTTAGATAAGGATCGTAACGATGAATAGTAAAACCAATTACTACTATGATGTATGATTTTTTATTTTTGTATCTGCGAGAAAATTTTCGAATAGATTCGAATAAATACAATCGAAAAATTACAAGTGACCGTTTTTCTTGCATTTTGGTTCAATTTTGTGCATTGAGGTGACTCCATTTTTCAAGGAGTTATCACAATAAATAGGAAAAACTGGGAATAATAATTATTGGAAAAATGGACAAATATTTATGGCGTGCCATAACGTTGTGGATTTCATCTTTTTTAACTTGTAGGCATTATGTTTTTTAATCATGCTTTTAACAAAAATCGCCTTGTTTAAAATACGACCTTTTTTGTTAAATTTCGGGTCTAATTGCTGAGGAAACAAATGTTTTTTTTTCTGAGAAGTTTTTATAGTAATTGAGAAAAACCGGAAAAAAGCGTAAAATTAAAACAAACAAATTCACCGCGTTAAAATATCTAAGGTTTATGTTTTCTACCAAAAATATTGTTCCAATCGAAAAACGACAAGATACCGTTTTCGTTGCATTTCTTATAAGTAATTACGAAAATCGGTTTTTTTTTTTTCAAACTTTTAGTATTGTTTTCTTAATAATTGATAAAACTCCGAAAAAAAAAAAAAAAAACGTAAAAATACGGGAGTGCATAGGTATAATGGATTTATTATAATCATTATATCATTTTGTATTTTTAGTAATTCAATCAAAAATATTCATAGAAAATTGAAATGTTGACAGCAAATACACACCTTGTATAAATTTGGTTTTTAAAACATACAGTTTAATGTATTAATTTTTTTTTTATAATAGTTGAAACATTATATTTTAATAAAAATCGTAAATATTACGGCCTTTTAAATCAATTTACACAAAATAACTTTTTCATAAGAGGTGATTTATCGTTACTTACAGATATAATATAAATAACTTTATTCATACTAACTTCCCAATTTTCAAATTAATATTAATATCAGTATAATAAGCAGTATAATAATCATTTTTTTTTTTTTTTTTTTTTTTTTTTTTTTTTTTTTTTGTAGTTGTTTATAACTTTTATCCCAGAAAACGTTTTCCAAATACAAACGAAAAGAAAGTTCACTTTTTGCATTTTTGATCTATATTCTATTCAGAATACAAAGACTTTTTCGTGCATCCACGACTGAAAAATAAGCGTTCGAGAATTGCCGGACCACCGGAATTCCAACTGCAAAATCGGTTTATTGATATTCTGAATTTAGTATTGTCGATGCATTGAGGATTCTCATATTTCTTTAATTTTTCAAGTAATTTTCATGTTTCCGTCTAGCTTGTGCTTAATAAAATGGTTTTATGATCATACTTGTCGTACTCATAATAATTAGGGAGAAAAACGATGGAACAACGGGGAAAAACGGTTTCATTATTTTTGGTTTTAATTTTGTAATTTAGTAAAAAAAAAAAAAATAATAATATTGGAGATATGAGTTACTTCCAAAGAAATCTAATAATAGTTTGTATTTGATGTGATACAATCATCAAAATATGTTGACGATTTTTTTTTTTAGTTATTTATAGATATTTGACATTTTCGTGGTATTTTAATTTAATTTTATTTTTTGTGGATAAAAATTGTAAAAAAATAGTATTCGAGGTTCATCATGAGTTGTACTTAGTATTAGTGTTAAACAAAAAGTTGAGTGTAACTAAGTAGTTTTATACGGGTTTAAAGCTTATATTTTGACGAAAATAATAAAAATAACGTGGCATTCTGCATATTTTTTTTCGATAAGTATATATGAATATAATTAATTTGCCAAGCCACCATTTTTGAATATTTAACAAAAATTTAATAATTTATCGCATTTAATAGTAAAAACAAATTGAAATTAATGTAGATTTTTTTTTTTGTTTTTATAAGCGGTATAATATTATTGTGAAATGGTGTCGAAAAAACGTATAGACTGCGGTTGTTTAATAAGTGTTAAAGCACCCTAGCACCCGTATTATCGAAATCATAGATTTCGACTTTACAGCATAATGCACGTCATTTAAAATTAAATTTTCCACGGCCCTCAAAAAACCATCAAAATTCAATTTCACCCTAACTGTGTTGCGATAAGCCGGTAACTACATTATGATTAATTGAAATTATTTTAAAAGTGTATTACTGAATATTATTTTCTTTTAGTTCTCCCATGCGTTGTGAATTATTAAACGATTTACTATGGTTATTACCTATTAAGTAATTTAGCTGTGCAAAATGAAGTGCACAATGTTGCACGGTATTATGAAATTTTAAACAGCAGTTGTATATAATATATATAAATATTTACTTATAAAAGTAAAATTATTTAGTTATATTTATTCGACAGATAAGAGACAAAACTATCAAATATTGTTATTTTAAATAAAATATACCAATATCCGCCTATCTGAATATAATTTACTGTTATTTCTTTATGAATTATGTATTAATTTTCTACAGCACGGTCTACCTACCTATTATTATCCGAAAAGGTATGAAACATATCGATCGCTCGATTATTATACAATGCAATAACTTCTGCTTTATGTGTCCAGTGAAGGAGATATTGATTTTAAAATGTTGACTATAATGACGGCTTAACCACGGCTATTCTCCAAGAAAAATGGTCATAGCAATGAAAAGGAAATTATAAAAAATCTAAGCTGGTTTGTACAAAATTGTATACGTTATCGCAGAAACCGTAAAATGAAATTGAATTTTAAACGTTTTGGATGGTCGTACAAAATTCACTTTTAAATCTACAAAATTATAGAAAATAAAATACAAAATACTCCATGGTTTAAACGTATGATTTACAAAGTACGGGTGCCAGGGTAACGTACCTATATTTAAAAACACGTTTACCAGAACTTTGCTCATAGTCGGATTTCGTTAGCAATTATTTATCATTACACACAGATATAATGTTTCTTAACACTCCGCCCGATAACAGTGGCACACCCATCAGCGGTATTAGTTCTTGTTTTTATGTGTTCGTTTCACATTTTATTAAGTTTTTTTTTTTTTTTTTTATTGATTGTGAACAAAATTTTTTTGGCTTTATTCAAATGCTCGCCAATATGTTACCGGGTACCTCATTAGTGGTTCTTATATATGTCTCGATTTATGCACGTAGGTAGGCACCGAAAGATACACACGACAATTCGTATTGTACACAACATTACGCGTTTACGGGCATATCTTCGGGTCAGCATCTAGAACCAGGTGGTACGCTGATAATGGATCGCGGTGGGGTGCGTGCTCGTTCGTTGACGGGCCGCGGAAAATTACAAATAAAATTGGCTTACACCCCCACCAACATTGCCGATAGTTACGACACTGTTCTTATGGTACTAGCAGTTATAGTGATCAGAACTTTAGAATCAGCATAATACTTTGTTAATTATGTATTGTATATAAAACATTTTATAAAATTCAGCGATGATTGTATGAAACAACATTATGTTGGACAAATCGTTACCCAAATGCAAAATTTTGCACCGAAAATTGATTTTATTTTTGTGATACAATATACTAAATAATTTTTATTTTAATTAGTGTGTGCTCAATGGAATCCGATTGTGTTTCGATTATATAAAATTAATAATAATTTAGCTACAAATCCGAAGCGTAATAATATAAATTTGATTTACCGACAAATATTAATGTTCAGAAGTAAATCTCTGGTTTTTTAATTTAAATGCTATGCCGTCGTCGTTATTCGTTATAGTACATTATTATTACATCCATAAAACAGGATAGTAGTTTAAAATACTATCTGGTAATGTATGTCAATAATTCTGCAAATAATAATATTGTAAACGACGTAAAAGTCGATATTTTTTTTTTTACAATAGGTATATTATAACTTTTTTATGGTTCGCGGAAATATATTATAATAATATATAATATAACAACCTAAGTCCAATAATGTTAAGGTCCGACGGAACACCGAGTAAAATCATAACGGTCGTTTCCGAATTGTATTTTACGAAAATCCGCAAAATCCGGATGTCGTCGTCGGTCCGTTATTAGACGGATCAACTGCTGCAGACTTATGTCAATGAATTGTCCGGCTAAATTGACTTAAAAAATGTCCGGAAATAATCTATCTAAACTATTGTTTTTATTTTTCACTTATTAAATTAGTTGTACACGTTTCTTTTCTTCTGTTTCCGTATATATTATGCGCATAAACAAAATAAGATTAATTGCCATTACCATAATTATTATTATAATTTTGTTTTTAATTATTGTATAGTATGTGCGGGTAAAACAAGTGAATAAAATAGTTTTTCTTCTAAAAATCGTTTATTAAATTTCTAAAAACTAAAAAATAAAAATATCAACAGAGTCAATAATGTTTACATTTTAAATTCTGAGTGGAGCGAGAAATGTATTGGTTTTACAATGATGTTTATTTATTTTTATGTGAACACTTTTTCTACCAGAAAGCTTACTCCGATTAAGTTCAAGTATCTACAGCATCTTTCCTGGACAGAAATCTTCTCTAGGTGGTACTTTAGAGAGGTCATTTTTTGAAAGTCCCATTAATTTTCGAAATACGAGGAATGAGGAAAACCTGGTAACAATTTCACCATTTTATGATACATATATTGTTGACAGATCAACACTATCAACTGAACTCTACTCAGAATCGTTTCTTCGTTAGCAATGATTTATCATTACTTACAGATGGACATTATATTTCCGTCTATATCCTACCTTTCCAACATCCCACCTTCAATTGACGCACGTTCAATTTACCCACGTGCGAATTATGTCTATCTTTTTTTTTTTTTTTGAATTGCATCTATTTGGGAGCATTTAAGGATATAAAGTAGTATTTTCTAAAACTATTCGCTAATGATAATCAAATTCAGTTACAAAATTAGATTAACCAAATTATGTATACATGGATAAAAAGTACTTATATTTTTAGATTCAGAGCGTAGCGAGCCTACCGTCCCCAGTATCGTATCAGATATTATTTTTCGAAACCCTAATCAATTTCCATATTATCGTATCAAAATGAAACCCGAACGTTTCATTCACATATGTAGTAGTATTTGCTTGTATTTTCTAATTATTTTAGTAACTACAACTTCGAAGTGATGTTTGACCCCTGAGTTTGTGGTGCAGCGACTATTAGTTACCGGTTTTATAATACCCTTCGTCTTTGAAAACTCGGTGCGTTTATTAGACGCTCTCACGTATAGTGTCCTCGTCCGGCATGTTCCTTGCATCAGGTTTTTAAAGGTAAAATCCTTTGATGATGCGTTTTGTTATCAATCCATTCGAAGGCATTTTAATAATTGTCTACCCTTTGAGTCAACCGACAAATATACTGCATTTAATATTAGGTAGAAGGGTAGGTATACCTGTGGTCAATGGCTGTATCTTTTGCTAGGTATAAAGGCAATACAGATAACGGTAACTTTTGGTCATACATTCACTATAATATGATTTAAATACCTTAGGTATTACAATACTTGTATGAAACAATTTCTTGCGGTGACTTTTTCCACGTGTACGACTTCTTGTAGTCTCGCGTCTAGTGGAACGATGTCAATTTATAGACTATACTTTTTTTTTCTTTTGGCCTGATGAAACGAGTTTTTATAATAATTCTAAAAGTACATATCTACAGAAATAGTGAGGAGTAGTGTTAATAATAACTGTTAATCGTTTTACAACAATGTCTTTCGTTTTACTTTCTTTTTTGACTTAGAAAACCTGCACTTTTTGAATCAGTAAAAAGTTGTATTTATAAGAGCTCAGTACTTTGATATACTTGTAATAAATAGACCGTTTTCAAAACTTCCAGTTCTAAAAACCCAGTAAACAACTTGAAAACAAATAACGAGAATATATATTGAATAATAATATATTTCGTGTTACGGTTTTAGAAACATTGCTATCATTAAAAGTTGGAACAAAAATGCTGGTAAAAAAGTTGTACACAGGAAAAAAAAATCGTTATATTCTAGTTATATATTTCGTACATATTCCCATTTTTTCTGTTTTTCGAATTTGATGAGAAAACTCTTTAGAAAATCGAAAAATGTCTTCCCTAAAATACCACTCCACAGAAAAGTAGAAAAGTACTTGCGCACAAATAAAAAAAAGAAAAAAAACACCTTTATTAAACTATAAGCTTCTTCGCTCTACTTAGAATCTAAAATGATATGAAAATTGAAAATAATATAATTAAAAACTTTAAGAAATAAAGATTTATATTGAAAAGGACTACGTCAACAACGTGTGTATATGGTTCAACCAACATTTTATGAGGAATATTACCACAATTTGTATAGTAATGATAATTAATCGCAAATAAGTAATGTCAGATGAAGTAGTTTAGTACCTATTGCCTTTTAATACAATTTCAATTTGTCGAACATAAACTTTAAATACATTTTTATTATGTGGTATAGTGTAGGTGTTGATTTAAAACATACAGTGGAAGCCGCTTATTAGGAACACTTTGGGACCGAGGTTACACGTTTCAATTAACCGATTTTTTCTAATAAACGATTGGTTTTAATTCACAACCGGTCCATCCTCATACATTTTGTTTCAATAATGCGATTGTATCGATTATCCGTGTCCCTAATAAGCGGCTTCTACTGTATGTTCTTTATTTAAAACGGAAGATAGCAATAAAATATACAGTGATATATTATAAATTAACTATAGATAACGTACCTACTATTTAATATAAGTTCATCTGATGCTTGGCATCCATATACTAAATCGTATTGATTAATTCTTATCCACGAAATATGTACTTATGCCCTAAATTATGTAAAATAGCCCATAAATAATATAAGTAACGAGAAAAATGTTTAAAACTAACCAATCGCAAATTGTTTCTACATTATGGTATAATCAAATTGGTTAGACAAAACAAATTGTATCCTCTTGGTATACAATATGATACTGTCTGTATCTGATGTTGACTATCTGTTATGCGGGGGGATCTACCATACAGTTGGATATATTACTATTAGTTCTAGGACTAACATATCGTGGACCTGTATCAAATAAGGATCTTCATCAGCTTATCAATAGCCCTCAATTGTCATAGCTAGTAGCTACAGAGATTGAAGTAGGTACCGAAAAAGTACATTTCAGTGAAGTATATCTAGTGAAATCCGCTCATCAAATCGTTCACTACCGTTTAACGATTAACGGATATTAGAAGGTTTTCATCAGCTGCAGTGTAATTTAATAATATAAAAAAGACGATTTTTTTTTTTAAATTTATTTAAATTAAAAACGGCGGTGGCTTGTTTAAGGACTAAAAGGACTACGTAGCTATGAATAAATTGACATTACACATCGTCCTCTCACGTGGTGCAGATAATTTATTATTATTATGCAATACGCGATTATATTTCGTATTTGATAACAAATTATAAATATTTATTTACAATCAACTGAAAATACCAACTACGTATATACTGTGGAAATTGTCAGGTATATTATTTACGCGAAGAAAACAATCACGGAAATGAAAAACCGCATTTGAATTCAAAACTG
Organism: Cinara cedri; assembly: GCA_902439185.1. Lineage (NCBI taxonomy): Eukaryota > Metazoa > Arthropoda > Insecta > Hemiptera > Aphididae > Cinara > Cinara cedri. Next base: position 364,085 of record CABPRJ010000005.1, read on the forward strand.
TTGCGAACTCGATTTACTATACACAACAATATTATAAATGTTTCAAATTCAAAAAAAAATCCAAATAAACTTGGATAATGGCCAATGGGTATAAACAAAATATAGGTTTGTGTGAGTAATGATTAATAGTTCTTCTTCCAAAGAAATATCCACAACTGCGTGATACAATAATAGTTTATTTAGTTTTGACGAATTACGTATTATATAGTCCGTTGCTAATTTGGATTACGTAAAACACATCCATTTAAATCTCTTAGAGGTAAGGAATTCCCCCCTTCCCAAAAAAAAAAAGAAATAAAAGTTTTAAATTATATTACTATATTAATTGTGTTTTGATAAAGTGTTCAGGGTGTGAACAATATAAATTATAATTATTTTAAATTTAAATTTTATTAAAGTTCTAATAATAGTCGTAGACAAACAGTTTTAAAATGCTATCGTCTTAAAGTTGTCTATGATACAAGCACACATATTCGTTTTACACACAAAATTTGTTGAAAATTAAATGAAGTTATTTTTAAACTATAAATAAGTTCCTAACAGAGACCAATCATAATTGATAAAGTAATCTTCTAAATGTTATTCTTTAACTTCAAATACATATTATACTATCTATTTGGGTAAATGCGTGCGTAAAAAGGATACAACTAGTGATCAAGTAATATATACATCAGAAATTCGGAAATATTTTTGAAAGGTGGTTTCAAATGAGCAAGGAATTATTTATTGTGCTTCAAAAATTTTAGAAAGAAAAAAAGATGAGATAAATTAATTTTAAACAATTTTTTAGAAATCAATTTTAGATAATTGTATTTTTTTTATACATATGTAAATTGAATCATAATGCGAAATTTCGGTTTTTTTTTTTTTTTAATGTTAACTTGCTAACTAACTTATGCATTTTAATTATTGAAATGAAATAGACGCACATATCATAAAAAGAAATTATTATGTTTCCAATCACTTTCACTGTGAATTGATTTAGCTTTTAATTCTATAACTGTGATTTTATATGGAAAATTTAATCAAAAATAAAATACTATTCAATTATAAACGTTTATAATTAATCTGATAAAGATATACAAGAAAAAGCGATATAAACAATTTTTTTCTCCATTTAAATTCCGATTAATTGTTCCTCCATAGAGTTTCAATAGGTAATAATTCTCTAAACGATCCAAACATTTCAGCAACGTAAGTACCAGCAGAAACATTCATCCCTGGGGAACAGATGACTACTCTTAGACGGGTACACGGGAGTACGGGACTTACCAAGCCTTTTGTTAACTCGCAAATTATTTTCTAATACATAATTACACCGGAACACGCACACGTCACAGTATTGCTGGCCCCGTATGCCAATCAAAATCTTAAAATAGGTACTTTCACATATAATTAAATAATTAAATTCCTTGCCACCGAAGTCTTAACTGTGTGGCATAACATCCCGCACATAATATACGAACGTAAATGTTTATGTATCGCGCCAGAGTACCGAACATTATCTACAGGGTGTTGCAAATAAACAGCCCGTTATATCGGGACAGATCTTTCGAATATATAGTAAAATGATAAACGGATAGAGACGTAAATATCCTATATATTTACTAACATTGAGTCCACCGAACAGAACATCATATAATATGCTTATTAACGGTACTTTCTTACTTACTTATTTACTAACGAATTTATAAATAATCAATAAGTTAACGATAATGCAACAAAATACACGATGACGCACGAATAGAAAGTCGAGACAAACGAGTAAAGTTGGTTACGCCTATCACCGAATCTTTTCATCCATTACCCTACGTCTTTAGAGCTTATAATATTATTACTGACCGAAAAGATCCTTTTCGACGTACTTGGATTCTGTTATTCTTTACAATGTATCCATGTGTAAGGCTTTGAAGTCGATTACGTTTCAGCGCACTGGAATTATATTATTGTTATTTTGTACCTCTCCGTATTTGATTACGTATGTTATTATACTGCAGTGTATCGAACGCAAAAGTCATAATGGAAAACCGATACGATGAGTGGGTAAATATAAGTATTCACATCATAAATATAAGTATATCGTTATATTATCGTACTGGATACAAAATTTGAAATTTAATATTTCGTAAAATGTACAAAGATATTTTATGTACAAACTAATTCAACTGAAAATTTCATAGTGTCAATAATAAAAAAAAGGTTGTACAGTGATGATTTTTCGGACACGGAAAATAAAGGTAAGTTTAAGGATCGGTGACTTTTTTTTTTTTAAATGTTCTCCAATTGTATAAAATTTGAAATTAATTTTTTTTCACTTTTTCATAAACACATTAATGATTTTTCAAATTATAATTATTATTATTTTTTAATTTGAATTCGAATTTGAAGTAGGTATAAGGCTAATAATTTTCTTAAATATTTTAAGTAGTTAACAATTTCTGAATTAAATACACTTTCTTATACTGCAATCAATTTGGGTTCCTAAAAAAAAAAAAAATAAATAAAAAACGAATCGATGTCGAACCCTATGGCTATATTGCAATATTGATACTTTTACTGCCTAATAATAACCGAATAATATTATCCTACCGTACCCGATGTGTCCTGCGTATTGTAGTTTTAAATTGTGGTGTTCGTGACACGTTATCCGCCTAAAAACCCACATTATAATATATTATATTATTATGTCGTATATTACCGTGAAATGCCGTCTATACATATCAGATAACAGGTGACGGACAAGGGGGAAATGTTCACCGCGTAACGGGTCTACCTTTTCTTATCTCGAGTGAACTAGTCGAATAGAACGGGAGGAGATGGATGGCCTGGAGGTCTTCAAAACTATTCGCGTTCGGTCCGCGCCGGCATCACGAGTTGGCAAGTTTATAGTATTGAGACGATACTCTAATGTCATTATTTATTATATATTTTTAACTCGCTGACGATAAGCTGTGATTTTATATCTGATAAGCGGAATTATATCTTGATAAAATAATTAAAAAGATATGATTATGGACGACACGTATGGTTGTCGTCTCTTATTTCATCATTCATTTAGATAATACCAAATATTATCTTACCCGTATAATTCTCTTTTAAATTGTGTTCCGTAAATATGTATCTATTATCATTAATTTTATAATATACACCCGTATTATAATTTCAATGATAATAGATACTAATATACGTTTGTATATTATCAATATTATCAATATTTTATTAAGTCTTTTTTTTAAAATTTATTTGTTTTTAATTCTACTTGTTAATTAGTCTAGTAGTTCTCAAAGTTCTTTTGTACAGAATTCGTTGTCCGCACAACTAAAAATGTTGGGAACCGTTGGTTAAATAGATATGTACATTGTACTTACCTAATATACTATTGCTTACTATAGTGCTATGCTTGAATAGTTATTCATATGTTTTAAATCTTAACCAACTACGTTTATTACATTGTATTTAATGTCTAAATAAATTTATTTTTTATTTTAAATAGACAACAACTGAAAATGGCCTTTTCTATATTTATGCATATTGTGCATAAAAACAATACCTATTATAGTAAAATTTTTACGAAAATGTTTAAATGAAATCAAATGGACAATATATTTATAAAAATATTTAAATTGCATATTCTTCGAGACATTTTAATAATTCATGAAAATAAATAGGACGCCAACCAGCAGGACGCAGGTACAACTTATTTTGTTTTCAAAAAAAAAAAAAAAACGTAATTTTCTGAACAGTTCTATACAGTAGTTGTTAATTTGAACCTAATTTGCAATAACGCGCGCTGTCCACTGGCGTATTAGGTGAAATATGAGATGGAAAAGGATTGCTTGTGTATTTCCAGAAAACTTATCGTATTCCACCTTCTCTGTCTACCCGTGCTTTGCCCATCAAAACAATTTCGATCTTTATCACTCAGATGTATGCAACTTTTACAGTAATCTAGTATATACGAGTAGTTTGCAAATTCCAATATCCAAAATAATATTAAATGATTGGCGTAATATGCATTCTGGGCGGAGCGAAAAAGCTTATGGTTTTACGGAGATATTTTTTTTTTTCTGTGGATAACTTTTCTACCAGAAGGCTTGCTCTCCGATTTTTACGTGTAGCAATTTTTCTGAAAGGAAATCGACGTGGTAAGGTACTTTAAAGAGGTCGTTTTTCCATTTTTTCAGGAGTTTTCTCAACAAATGTGAAAAGCCAAAAAAAAAAAACCGGGAAAATGTAATAAGCGTAGGTATTAGTTAAAAATAATACGGCCCTTTTGTTTTTGTTTTTTAAACGCGATTATTACGTATCGTTAACTTCAATAGCGTTACAATAAAAACAAAATGCCAATTTGTTTGCATTTTTATATATGTAATATACATTTATGTATGTATTGTATTAGGTAGCAAAATAAACCAAAGACGCGAATCATTTCCGACGTATTTGTCGTTTGTTTAATTTTTTTTCTTTTATCTTCATATTCCACCTGTTATAAACAATTTAGATTTCAATATAACAGCATCCGCCGAACCAGATTTCACTTAGCATAAACGGTATGAGACATGTTCGAGATATTTATATATATATATTATTACGCGTAAATTACTTTTTATTTTTAGAATCTGCGCGAAGCGTATTGGTTTTCTATTGTGTGTTAACTTCTACCGAAAATCTTGCTTCAATCAAAAACCATATAGGAGCTTTTTTTTTATATAATTTTTGATTAATTTAATGCATTAGGAAAATAGTTTTTTCTATTTTCCTTGTTTCTTAATAGTTATCAAAAAGTGACGATTTTCTGCGTACTTTTAGTTGATTTCTGGGTTACTTCCTACCTTAGCAGCAAAGCAACGTATGTGACTAAAATACACCACTCAGAACCGTTAATTAATGGTTTATCATTGTCGTCAGTTATTAATTAAATAACATTATATATCCTATATATCCAACTTCCCACATATAAAAATGTATACCCATCAACATTATCAGCTTTTTTCGATACTTGATTAGTTTTGTATCGTGGAATACAATAACTCAACTCTTTTTTTTTTTAGTAAAATATAAATTATAGTACCTATGGTTGAGTTGCAATGTTTGGTATAAAAAAGGTAAACGATATGAGTTTTTTATTTAAGTACTCGGTCTTAACAAATGATAGTTAAAAAAATTAATCATTCAAAGATTATATTTCAAATTTTTTATTAACTCATATAATGAAATGAAAATTTTATCGATACTTTTTGGTCTCTTGGGATGGTTTTTATAGACCGGGTGTAACTGCATTTAAGAAATTTTCAATAAAGTGATTACCCAATTTCTATATTATTTATTTTTACTTTTAGCCTGGTCCATAATGAGTAATATAGACAATATTACGTAATTATTACTGTACTTTAATTTGTACTACGTTCAAAAACACAAAATAAGATGAAATTAATTACTTTCTAAATACATATGAATGTTCTGCTATTTGATTATAATGAAATAAAATCTAGTGGTTGACTAAGTACTTGAACAGAATTTAGTTTTTAGTATGGCGAAAATATAAAAACATATGCTGAATCTTATAATAATCTTATGTTCTTTATAATAAACTAAAATATATAAAATAGCAAATATAATACAAAATAATATTATAATAAAAAAAAAATCGTTATTTTAAGGCTTCCAGAAGACTTAAATAATTTATACCCAGAATTTATTCAACAATGTTCAAATTCAATAATATAATATATAATGTACGTACAGTCTTCGTGTAGTTTTTCAGATATTCTCGGAATTATTCGAAGTTTTTCAATGTTGCACTACGCTATTCAAGATGTTTAATATAGAATTATTATTTTGCATTTATATTTAAAATTGTGTAGTGTAGGCAGTTCGTGACTTGTAAGGGATCTCAGGAAGACGGAGTACCTATGTTTTCTGAAACTTTAGCGTAGGTAGTACTTATTTGAAGCGGAACTCTTGATACCGCACAAATTTTGCTTTTTTATTAAAATAACATTCCGTCAAAATTTAAATTTTTAAAAATTATGCTTAATATTGATTTAATCACTAATTAGATCTAACGATAAACCTTCATGCATTATTAACATATGGCACGCTGTACCGCTACATAAATTAAATTCCATTACTCTCCTCCAACCCAAACTTAAAAGTGGAATATCTAGTCAACCCACATTACAGAAATAAGAAACTCAACAATCATATTTATTTTAACTTACACTCCATATATTTATGGATATTCTAATACAGGTTGCTATTTGAAAATCTCAAGTTATAGTGCTTTTAATTCCGAAAATAAGGGTGACAAAAAATGACATGAATATAAAATTGTAAAGCAGTTTTTTTCCTAAATGTTCTAAAACACTAATTCCGGAAAAATTTTATACTTTCCAAAATAATGAGTGTACTCACTTAAATAAATCACCCGGTATTCAATTTCTAAGCATTTTCACTGTGCCAAAATTATTTTATCTAAATAAAACCAAATAAAAACTAAAAAAAAAAAATTTAAAATAGTGAAAAATAACTTTAAAATTGTAATAATATTTTGAATATTGTATCGGTACTATGTCTAAAAAAAGGGCTAGTTTAAAGTAAATATAAACTATTCGGTGAAATTTCCGTTCCCTGTGATTATTATTCACACGGATTACAGCGAAAGAAAAACCAAAAAATACGGACATACTTCACACATGGGTGCAGCCACGGTTGTAGGTGAAAAGTTGGGAAGGTAGGATACAGGCGTGAATTTAATGTAAGAAACGAAAAAACGATTCTGAGCGGAGTTCAGTTGATAGTGTTACTTTTCAACAATATATATCATATTATGATTAAATGATCATAACAACGTGAATTTCCATAACAAAAATTATTATTTAAAAAAGATTAAAATAATATAAACTTTATAATAACAAAAAATAAATAAACATGGTTACCAACGACAATCTTCTTTTTAATTTTTCAATCTTTTTAACTTTAAAAACAAAGGTTTCCTCATCATCTCGAATATTAATGAGAATTTCAAATAATTACCTGTCTCAAGTACCACACAGTGTATGAACATTTGATTTCAGAAAAGGTGATAGACTTGATAATCGGAGTAAGCCTTCTGGTTGAAAAAGTGTTTACATACAAAAACGAAAGTACAAAAACAAACATCATTTTAAAACCAATACATTCCTCGATCTACTTAGAATCCAAAAATAAACAAAATGAAAATCGAATTTTACAGAATCCGTTATTATTTAAATATTCCAGTTTTTTCAACGCTTTTTTCCGTATTATAAAGAAAACTACTTAGCAAATCAAAAAATTACCTTTTCAATGTATCAATTGTACACAATTTTCTACCAAACGGTGTCTTTATTTGTGAAGTCTGATAGATACCATCTTTGATAAAAATAATACTTATCACATCAAAACCAGCGCATTCATTACTACGCTCTAAATTTAAAATTAGTATCGTAAATTGGTCGATATTGAGAATAATTTTTTTTTTTTTTTTAATTTGTATTTAATCCGATATTTATAGCAAAAAATATCTAAATATAAAATATAAAAAATCGTTACACAAATCGGTGTATAATTTCATGCCTAAATTGTATTTTTCTAGAATCATTATATTTTATTTTTGTATTTTAAACCATTAAATTTACAATTTTTATAAGATTTCGAATTTTGCTTGTAAGCTATAATTTATTAAATATTAAGCTATAAAAAAACAGTATTAATTGAATATAAATAGTCTAATAATATTAGTAAACCTATTTTATGGTGGTTAGTTTCAGAATGCAAAAAAAAAGGTTTTGACTCGGATTATTAAATTAATCGAGAGACCATTTTTTAAGTTTTTAAGTTTTATTTCAAGGAATTATTTTTATCTTAATCGGTACTTATTGAATTGCTTTATTTTAATTGAATATTTTTCACAGTTCAACAGGTTTTTTAGGTAAATACTTAAACTTAATAATTCGACGAACCGTGACCGTTTATGTACAGAATCTTATAAAACAAAAAGTAGACATAATGCTGAATCCAAAAGATCTTTATAATAATTTTTTTTTTAGATGCAGAGATCAGGGTTCATAGCAGTATAACATATTAGTTTTACAATGGTGTGTGTGTTTTTCTCCAACTTGTCTACCAGAACAATTGCGTTAATCATAAACTGTAATATCCTTTCTAAAGTGATAATCGTGTTGCGTTAGGGGTATCAGGGTTTTCATAATAATCAGTCAGGACCAGAATAGAACGAGTAGGAAAAGTAAGAAAACTTGCGCAATAGCAATTTAAGGAATTTTTTTTTTTTTTTTAATTTTATTTTTCTGTTTCAATAAAATAAAAAATAATCATAGAGATCTGCCTGTGATATTTTTATCGAGTATTTACAAGCCCTTTATGGGCATTGTAAAATTGTCTAATTATTCTGGCGATTTTTAAGCCACTACATACATATTTGAAATTTTTGAATTTTTTTAGATATATCTGCTTAACTTCTCAAAACACTTCTACCTTCTCAAATTACTACCTAAAACAGTGGCATATCTATCAGAAGAATTCGATTTTTTTTTTTTATACATTTCTTATTTAGATAATTATTGTTCATGATGGCTTTGAAATAAAATATTCTAGTTCAATAACAATAAGTTATAAATGCAACTTAGTCATTATAAATTAATATCGTTGTAGATGCTATAAACAATTTGTTTATTATTTTTATTTTAATCGTTTCATATTTTATTACCTATATCCTATTGCTTAGATATTTACAGAACTTATCAATTAACGAGTTTTAACAAATTTGCATACTAATATAGTTATCTTTAGTTTTCAAACCAATTAAATTAATTTAACAGAATTTCACATGAATAGTGTATACGTGTATAGTATACGCTTCTTAGTTATCCTAATGGTATTAAATATATTGAAACATAAATATCAATAAATGTATTGATTTGATTTCTATAAACATTAAGCATATTTTTGTAACAGTAAATTGTGTACAATATATTACAGATCGCATGGCTTAGGTTGACGGGAATTTTGTTTAATGTTTTAGTGGTAGCTATGAGAAATAGATAGAAAGTCGGAAAACATTTCGTGCAAAACTCAATGTCATTTAGTTACCGTGGCTCATTAGGTAGGTTGACAACGTATATTCGCCTTGAAGTAGGCCTATTAAAAAAATGACAATAGTCCGGCAGTAACATGTGCCATCTTGATATGGGTTGGAAACATTTAAGAGACAGGTTCAACTCTAAAAATACCGTTTGGGGGCCAACGAACTAAATAAACCTCAGCAAAAAAAAATTTAAAACAGTTCGGGTGTCAATGATAGCAAAGCCTAATAATCACCATATTTACATTAGACATTTTGTTAATAAATTCAGATTCCAGAAGTGCATACCTGTGGACTTTTGTCTATGTTGTCTATTTATCTGTAAAATATTTCAAAAATCAGACTTTTTTTTCGTAATACATAGTTATGTGGCATACGTGTTATGTAATGCATAGTGATGTGTGACACATATTTATAAATAACTTACATATTTATTATTCCAGAATTTTTAAAATCACACAATCATCCCTCATATAATATTTGATTATAGTTGCAGATTTTTAGCTAACAATATTTTATAATAATATGTATGTGCTAAATGCTTATGTTTACTATGTATTACACAAATATTTTCCCAAACATCTTCATAATTAATAACATAAATTTTATCGGGACGCTTAATGATAATTAATTCATATTATTTTCAATAATACAAGTAAAATATTTGAATTTTAATTTTTTGAGTTGCTTAAAATTGGCCTATTCTCGTAGACTTCCCAGTTATCGTTTGCGCATACCCGTTTACCCGTTTACCTGTGCCACATTATCATCATACATCATTAGCGCATCAACATATCGAATAACAAAATTTCCAACTAAATTTATGTTCACGACTAAACTAAGTTTAAATTCTGTATGGCTAAGGTAAGGTTAGTAAAAGTCAGTCAAAATTAATTAAACGTTGACTATCTATAAGTTTGTAAATAATTGAGTCAAAATCGTAAACTCAAATGATCTGCGGCATCTAGACCATAATATTATAAAAATACATATGAGATATGTTTGGTATTTGATCTTTTTGATTAATCGTAATATCTAGTCTTAGGTTTTTAACCTTATTATTTATTAGATAGTTATTATATTATTAAAACATATAATTTATGAACATCTGACTCCTAAGATAGGTATGGGATAATATACCTAATATCAACAATATTTTCTTGATGGCAGAGCTGTTTAGTTAGTATTAGAAGTCGACTGGTTGTATATAAGTAAAACCAATCGTAATATTCCAGACCATCGAATGACCGGTGAACCCCTAAAGACTGAGCAAACGATTAAAAACCCGACGAGTTATACTAAAATGTTAAAAAGCCTAAAATACCTAAATTGCCGGGCAATTTTACAAGACAATTAAAAAAAATCTATCTCAATATCTATAATTTTATAATCATTAACTAAACTATAATATTCTGTAACGCGTGAAATATTCGCTATCGTTAATTGTGTACACGTTTTATGGCCTCGGGTAAACGTTGAATTATTCACTTAAGGACTAACTGCGACCCTCGCTACCTGCATATACCTGCGTATCTTTTAGTTTATGAATATTCTAAGCACCGAACAAATAACGAGAAAATATTAATACACTCTTTATATAATGTTTATAAAAATTGTGTTACTCTATTATTATAATAACAAACAAGTCGTTGGCAGAGTCATAAACGAGATTAAGGAAAATTATATACATTACGATTCAAGCGTTTAATGAAAATTTCATGACGTATAAAATGTATATCCACTTTTTTTTTTTCGTCAACATAGTTTATGCTAATCTTGAGCCTTGACTTGCGGTTTTCGCGTTAAAAAACATCTTAATGTAAATTGGCAATAAAAAAGAAATGCGCGACATAAGAACTCGTTTTCGAGTTTGAGATTATGTCGTACGCCTATTATAAAAAAAACAAAAACAACCAAATTTGTGAAATGAAATTTGTTATTCCATCGGATAACATATTATTGAAAGAAAAAAAACACGTCCATTAAACTTTCAAAATCATAAATATTATGTAGAAACTATTAATCTTTAAACACGAGTTTAGATACAATATTATGTACCCAATGTATCCGTTTGTTGTTACCAACGAATAGTTATCCAGTTGTTGGTTTTGGTTGACAAAACGATATAAATATTAAATTATTCGTAACATTGTTATTATTATTAATATGAATATGAACTCGTCATATTACCGTCATTATTTGATTAAATATGAGCGTTATAGATTCACACTAGCTAATATCAAAAATATAATGTAGTAATATAAGTGACGTTTTTATTATGCTATGGGTTATTGTTTAAAATACGTTTAGAAACCGGGAACTTCGCTCGCTCGTAGAGTGGAATATTTTGTTATTTTAATAGAACAGTAATTAGGTATTCAACGGGTTTAAATTATTTGTGAATATTTTACACCGCATATCTAAACAGATAATTTTACATTGAAGTATTACTGTAAGCAAAATTTTCTCCGTAAAAGTAAAATGTGGGACAATTTTAAGTTATTGGGTTCCAAGTACTTTGACTCACCTATGAAGCGAATAAAGATAAATTACACATTTAAAACAAAAAAACAATAGTTTAACTCTAACTGTTATTTTTTTTTTATTATTGTTTTAAAATATATTCCTGAAAATATAAGGTATAATGTATATGCGATATATCGTTTTGTTTTGAGGTAGGTAGTTAGAATTGTTTAAAAATGTTTTTTTTTTTAACTCAATAAATTGATTATAATGTTGAAAACTAATTGTTCACTCATAAAAAATTAATTTTTCAATTTTATCTCAATATAGTTACTATATTATAAGCGTAACAAAAATACTCTCAACCATGGCAGAAAAATTGAAAAATATAATGCATAAATCCGTTCATAAATAAAAAATCGTATGTTAATATTTTATTTTGTGTCCTTATTTTCAGCGTTTAACTCTTATACTTGGAACGATACCGCCCATTCAAAACGAATTCCAGATGAAGTGTTGACAGTGACGTACGAAGACGGTAAATGGAGTAAACCGTACTACGATTGCGGCGGGGGAAACATTTGGATGCTTACGTACACAGTACCTTTTTTCGGGTTCAAGGAAGGGAAATACTTTTTCAAGTAAGTCGTGAATTCGCTAAATTTTATATTTTCTTTCAAACACAATTTTTGAATTTATACGGATATATATGAATCGATGGAAGCGGCAAGAGTTCATGTTTACGCTTTAAAAATATTCAAAAAAACACAAAATTTATTAATCTCTGGAATTATGAAAAACAAAATCGCATATTAAAAACTAATGTTACAGTAATATCGTTGTAGATATCACCTTTACAATTCTATAGTAATTTTATGAAATATTATGAAACTCATTACATTAAGGAGTTTATTTAAAAAAAAAAATGTTTTAAATTTTAAACATGTGCCTTTTCTGCATTTAGCGATTCGTATATAATTATTAATTATAGTATAGAGTGCTTGTACACCATGTACTATAAAAATTATGTACGAGCATTTGAGAGAATTGAAAGCATTGGCCATAGAATTTTAAGATAATTTTTTTTTTTTGGTTTTTTTATTAGAAAATATACAATCTGTAAGTAAGTTTTACATATGGGCAATATGGGCTATAATAAATTGACATGATTTTCTTGATAAAAGAAGTAACCCAGCGGCTACACTTTATAAGATAATTTAAATGCGACAACATTCTACACGAGTCTGCATTAAATTCCCTACAATTCGAAATCCCGATAGAGTCTAATTCCGTTGATAAGAGGAATGTCACAAACATTTCTTTGAGTGTCTCGTATTCTTATATAGAGTATTTGTTTAAATAGTTAGTTACAATACAATATTAAAATGTTATAAACGTGAATTTAAAGGCATAATATAAATTCAGTGATATCTGTCAGGATTTTGACTTTGTTGAAATTTTGAACTTCAGGGTATTTTACTGATTTTTGGCATTGGGATAATGCAAACTATCAAGTTATTGATCTCTTCATCTTCTATGAACATATTTTATCTTGATCGAATTTTAGATTCTCAATGCAATGGAGAAGCTAATAGTTCTTTTATGATATGTGCGTTCTTATTTTCTCGGAAAAAGACTTTTTTGGTTAGTGAAAATGCTTCACGTTTCACGTTAAAAAACTGCGGATTTTTTTCTTTGGTAGAACTTAATTTGAAAAAAAAAATGTTTTGACTCTAAACAAGTTTTCTAAAACGAAAAATAACTAAGAACAATTTTCGGTGCGGTGGTTTAATTTGTATTAATTTCTGTGTTAAAGAGGAAAAACTGCTAATAATACCAGTTCATACAGCTCTATTCAGAATCGGTTTTTGATTATATTGATTTATTATCGATTTAATTTTATAAAATAAATCACATAATATCTTATATCTTTCAAACTACCTCCTTATATATATATATTGAGGTTTTATACCTATTTGGCACGAAGGATGGCTGACTTTTTAATAATATGAAATTATTATCTAATTCAATTGTATATACTTAATATATTGAAAAAAAAAAAAAAAAAACACTTGGACACTTTTAGCTACTTTCTATAGACCATATAAATCAAATGAATAAGCGCAAACTTTGGAATTAGAGTCCTTTTAAATTTAATTTAATTTAATCAAATTGTTGCGGGAGGAGGGTATTATTTTAGTTATGTACACCTGTCCAAACCTCCTAAATGAAACTATGGGATATTATTATGGACACATATTTGGAGGTTTCAACTTTTGTATGTAATACAGTATTGTATTATTATATTATTCGGTTATTTATTGTCACAGTTTAAAATAACTGACTGTTAAAATATTTAACTGTTAACCAAAATTTAACAAGTATTAAATTAAATGCTGACAATTTTAATTGGATGCTAGTTAAAAATCCTTATAGCGTTCCTCACGTGGAAAATATTATCCTCTTTAAATTTTCTTATTCACGTATTTAAACGTAAATTTTAACCTAAACGCTACAGTTTATTAATGTGCCGAGTATTGTAATTTTACTGTGTCGCCCGTTAGTTAAATGGATAGTAAATGTGAGTATAGCTTCAGCCTTTTATCTCTTATAGTGAAACTCGCATACTTGTCTTGTACGATATTTTATTGCTGTACAAAAAAGTTCAAAATAACTATCCGCTTTTAACTAAAAAATAAATAAATATATTTATTTCCAAACACGATAAGTTGGTTCTCTAAATGTATTTTGTTTCATCCATTATAATATTATTTAAAAGCTATTAGTTTAATTTTAATTATCGCAAAATTATGATGATTTGGTTCGGGCAATAATATTACTAGTCTGCATATTATACTACTGCATATTATATTACTTGGGTAACGATAGATACTCGAGTTGATTTATTCGAATTTAAAATTTTAACCGTAACACTTTGGTTTCAATTACTACGTGTTTTTAATATTTTAAATGTACTTGTCGATAGGTATTAGGAAAATAAACGTTAGAATTGAATGCTGCGTTGAAAACAGATTACATAAATGGTTAGGTCAGTTCGCTATCTATAGTCTTATCAATTTCAGTACAATATGTAGCATTTTTTTATACCTTTATACCTATATACATTATTTCGGGTATTGAAAAATATTTGAATACACCATTGATTTGATATAATATAGAATAACTATATAATGTTCTCTGCCAAGTTTGTAATATATTATTTAATAACACTCTCTGCCAAGAAATTTAAACCTATTGAATGGAAATATAATAAATTATAAAAGACCGATAAATTATGGGTTGTGAAACCTTAAATAATTTTTTTTTTTCCCAGAACTTTCATGAATATCATGTTTTATTGGTATATTTTAACCGGACAGTGGGTTTTGGTATCCGGTGCGACTTGGAATTTTCACATGCAGGTACATTTGCATATTAAAAAATTAGAAAAATAATCCGATTCAATAATTTCGTATGCACTGTATGCAGTTTTTTTAATTTGGTTTTTTTGATTTTATACAGTAATTACCGTTCATAAAAGTTCATGTTTTACTTATGAAAAGTAGCAAACAAACTAATACGGATAGTTTTGATCTTTATCGATGAAATATTATATCCTATGTTATTATTTTATCTTTTGTGGACAAAAAAAAAAAAAAAAAAACAAACTCCCCGAAAGACCAAGAATATTGTGTTTAATGATCATTATATAATATACTAATACTACATTCATTTAGAATTATTTTTCCAACTATCGTATTTATTAAACCTCCGTTATATGATATTATGTGAGTGGTTCTAGGATCGGTCATAACATGAAAGGTAGGTTTATATACATATATATATATATATATTGAAGGAAAGTAGAAATATATAAAAATAAAAACAATCTGACAAAAAATAATTGACTCATTAATGTTATTGTTTTCTTCAGTTTTCATTTTTTTTTTTTATTATTATTAATCCTTGATTTTATTGACATATCAACGAATCTATAATTAAGTCGTAATTGACAATATATTTATATACACTTGAATACAAAAGTATAACTATATTTATGGTTAAATTCCCAATTCAATTTTTTTTTTTATTACAATTAATCTCTATCCTTCTTATAGGATTATGCCTCATCCCACCAAGAACATACTAAAATTTATATTCAAATTTTATCCGACTTTTATCATTTCGTAATCTATATCTATAAAAACACTTTCCGAGTGTAAGCTCGTACGTTGATCTGGAGGTACAGAGTCGCATTTCATTTCATCGCTGAAGGAGATGATAGAAGTATCAAAAAATACGCGATGCGTCGATAAACGTTGCGTCGCATCAAATGTACTTATAGGATTTTTTAATTCAACATTCTCTCGCACCGTCACACGATCGCCAGCGGTTTAAAATCCATCTGATTCACGAGAGCCGGTGAACTCCAGTGGACAATTTTTGACGACCCTATCATAATTCATACGTCACCATTCGTAGTGTCTATGACCGTGCAAGTAGGTAACGATTCGTGGGAATGGTCAACTTTTCTATGCAACATATAAATTGACGATTATTTGGCATTCGCGTATATGCGCAATACACACGAGTCCTGAACCAGCTGAATAATAATGACGATGCGAAAACGATACACGTTATACTATAGTTTCGATGTCAAATTTATACACACGCATGCGCTTAATTAAATTGTTAAATATAAAACATCTCGTTATTTTTACAGTGTTCACAGATATTATTTCAATACCTGCCCATTCTACAAATCGATTGAAACATTTTTATATTGTTATAACCGTTAAAAAAAAAAATATACCGCGCAGCTTAACAACTCCTACGCACACGTTAGCCGCGGAGAAATGTCAATTATTTTTGGCCCGGCAAACGGTTTTTTTCTCAGCAGATGCCTTTCTCATCAAACGAATTGATAACATATTATTATAATACGATGCCGATACGGTGTATGTACTATCGTTATAGTATTATTATTATTATTATTATACAGAACATTGCGGAATTATTTGATATTCGATTTTTTTATTCTTATTTCGCTCGCTAAGAGTTCAAGCCGAGCGCTCACTAAAAATTTAAAATTATATTTTTTAAAGTTTTACATTATCATGTAGCATTATTTCGTGTCCTTCTATTGTCACATAAACCATTGAAAATCGTTTTCATTTTTCTATATTTTAGGTCTTCATTTCGGATAGGTCTCAATATTACTGCGTAATAGCAGTCAAACGATCTTGTGACGGAGTATGAGTATTACTATATTTTCATTTTTTGTCTGTTTAAATATATACAGGTGATATAAAATGTGTAATTATAAACATTGAATAGCAATAAGATCTTGTATGATTTCAAACATCTATACAATATTGTATTGTATATGTTTGCCTTACCTATACGAAGTAAATCGGCATTGACGATTTAGAGATACTTAGTGATTTTTGTTTTCACATAGGTAATACGAAATACGAAACCTTAATAACTTTCAATAGTATTTATATTAATCGAAAATGTCACCTGTATAGTAAATAATTACACTCGTCTCAAAGCGTTCTGGTTGGTTTTATCATCCCGTTCGTAAATATGCAAATTCATAAAAAATATTTTTTGTTCACGTTTCCACTATTGTTACCCGGTATACATGTTCAAAAATATCAGATTGTAATAATATAGTTTTCTCCTTCCGATGAAATCTAATATAAATATATATTATCATTTGATAAACGTCTATTGATTTGTATAGTAAACTTCGTGATTCGCAAGTAATCATTTCAAATAATAAAACAGTAGATGTAAAAACAAAGTAACTAGAATTATTCTTTTCGTACTACCACGAACAGACGTAAAGTTGTTATTATTAGTTTTAGATTCAAAGCGTAGCAAGACATTTTATTCAATTTACTATGATGTATGTTTTTTTAATATTATTCATATTTAAATCTGTATGAACTATGTTTTATACCAGAAAGCTTACTCAGAGAGAAAAACAAAAAAAAGCTATTTTTGTTGAACTTTCAATCTAATTGATGAGTAACTGTCACCAAGTTGGTTTTGATTTCCAAAAAGTTTTCATAATAATTAGAAAAATACGTAAATGAAAAATGTATGGCGATAAGATTTCATTATTTTAAATTTGCACAGTTTATGATATCTATAAGTTGTTATCATACTGCATTCTAAACAGAATCAAACCACATACGGAAGAACTAGGTGCTAGGAGATTATCAACATGAATTTCGACAGAACAAATCAATCACGGATCAGGCTTTTAATATGGTACAAATTATGGGAAATCATAGGAATTCGATAAAGTCAATGCATACTATTCGTTGACTTCAAGGTGTGTGATTTGATCTATAGACCTAGTCTGCTAAGTATCATAAAATAATTTAGGATCTCAACGAAATTAACGAAATTAGTTAAAATTACTCTAAAATATGCGGAGATAAGTATTAAATGGTGAACATAACCTCTAGATTAGAGTAACAACTCTATTCTAGAGTTTAATCTAGTGCTGAAAAAGATCATAAGGGGAAAAAATGGTACAAAAGGCTTTAAACTATGACAAACAACTGTAGGCATTTTGGCTTATAGAGATAAAATAACCATAATAAGAAATTATATGGAATAATTTAGACTATTTTGCCCGAAACTTATTGAAACTGCAGCGAAATTTGGTTTAATAATTAACGACCATAAAAACAGAATATATATCATTGAACAGAAAAGAGTTTAATTTCAAACAGAATGAGATTATGAAAGTAGAAAACCATAGTTTTAAGAGATATACTCTCGTATATCCTTTTCATTACTTAGGATCATTTGTTAATTAACAAAAATGGCATTAAAGTAAAGATTAATATTAGACTGAGGAAATTTAATAGGTGCTTTTATAGTATATCAAAATTTTTAAGTTCCAAAGTAATGTCAACAATTTTAAAATTCAGATATATTAAACAACGTTGATACGCATCGTGTTTTTATATGGCTCGGGAACACGGCTTCTTAGATTTTCGGTCCATGTGAGGACGATCAAACCGAGGAATGGAGGAAACTACATAATCGGAAATTCCAAGACCTTTTTCAATATTCTAAAAATACGAAAAAAAAAAAACCTCGTTTGGAAAATTAAATTGGGCAAGACATGCGTGGAGAAGACATTTTCACCAGAAATATATGTTCAACTAAATAATAATAATAAGAGACTGCTTGACTGTGTGATTTAATTGGTCAGTAAGCAAGCCGTTTTTTGTATTTTCCCCGTTATCTTCTTAATTATTTAGCAAAACTGGGAAAAAAACGTGGAAACACGGGAAAGTATACGGACGCAATTGTTTCATTATTTTCAATTAATTTTTTTGTTGTAATTCAGCTAAAATATTCGTAGAAACAAGAAATTTCGATGTAAATAATATATTATACATATTATGTTTAATATATTTTCCTTTTCTAAACGACGTAAAATTTTCAAAACATTCTAGCGATTTTTTTTTATATTTGCGACGGTTTTACGTAGTTTTTATTCGGCAGGTACTATGTAGTGCTGTGGATAGTATTGTTTGAATAAAGAAAAATATTTAAAAATTTAATACGAAGTTCATTATAAGTTATGTTTTAGTGGCTAAAAAAAAAAATACAGAATGTAATGTAGTGAATTGTATTATATGATTGTTTTAACTTTTAAGATCAAATTTGAATGAAAATCGTAAATGTTACGGAATTTCAAATCATTTATAAACAAACTTCATTCAGAATTATTTTTCAATAGCTATATTTTATTGTTACTTACAGATATAAATTAAACGATATAATTTATTTTACATTCCTAAATTCCTACCTACAATATCGGCTCTTTTTTGCTAGTTTCTGAGTGCAGCGAGGAACTTATTGGCTTTGCCATGATGTGCGATTTTTTTCTACCTGTAAACAAATTTTCTTCCGAAAGTCTTGCTCTAATCAAAAAATAACTAGATGTTTTCGAAAAACCGGGGAAATAACGTTATAGGAAAAACGCAAAAATTTACTGGATTAAAAAATTCATTTTTTTCGGTTTTTTTTTTTCGTGTGGTTTCCAGTAATTAAATAGTGGAAATACAATTTTTACTTTTCTTTAACTATAAAACCCTCTCATACAAAATCTGATTAAATACGAGTATATTACAAAATATTAATATCAATAAAGATATTATCGCTGGGAAATTTCGAAGTGACACCCTGTACATCAAAGTAGTTTAACGGTGCAATTATAATACCTACCACGATTATGCCAATGAGAATATTATTTAATGACTTATAATATTATAACGATTCAAGGGAGGATAGCGTATACAATTACGATTTCTTATTTTTTAAATTCCAATAAATATATGTATTATTATTATATATCTATTATTTGTTTTTGTTTTTTTTTTTTGCTTTTTTTTTTTTGCATATTTTAGAGGAACCAGCGGAATCGACATTGATTTGAGAAGGGTCGACATTGATCAGTGTCCTTTGCCACCGGGAAGCAATCATTTTAACATATTCGCTTCGTCCGACAAATGTAAAAAACGAACCACTTACGTAAGTATATACATCTACCTACCTCATTTTTTATTTATATATATGTGTACACATATACATGTATATTATTTAATATGCATCATTAATTTTATCTACCTATCTCATTTCTAACTTTTTGTCTCTCGGTACATTATTGTTATTATTATTATATGTACATTGTACAAGTAGTGAATCTATCTCATCGCATGCCGGACAAAATAATATTTAAAAACAAACCGTCTATTAGTACAAACAACGATCGACTTAAAAAAAAAAAAAAAAATAACCATAAAATTAGAGTTAGCGAGAATAATTATACAACCATTTTTTTTTTTTTCGAAAATTACTCGATTGTATTGTATTGCATATAATGTATTGCATGTAAATGTATAGTAATTTTTCTACTAATACACTACTGGTATAATTATTCAATACGAATAGATTTAATGCATAATAATTTATTTGATGAACAGTGTTGTGTTTTACGTATATAAATTACTTAGATAGTTATGTTGTATTATCAAGATAAAGCATCTCTAGAACATTTTTAAAATCGCAATTTGTATATTTATAATAATAATATGGAAAGTATTTAACTTCCATAAGTATAATAAGGTTAATAATCATATTATATATTTACATCAATTACACAATCTTTTTGGAATCTAGATGTGTACCATATCAGATACTCTTAAACACATTTTATACTTTTAACAAATAGTTTTGGAAAATCGTAGAAAATCTAGATAACAATTTTCTATTCATTTATCATTATTTTATACAGTTAAATTATAGTGTTATTTTATTTTCATCTAGATCACTGTTCTCACAATTACTTTTACAGTTTTACATTTAGATACTTATTTTAAAATTCATCTTTATACAAGGACATCACTGTCGACGAAGACTAAAATATTATGATTTATTCACAAATACAATAATATATGACCTGATTTTTTTTTTTTATCTTAAATTTATCGAAATTTATTTTATAAGTCAATGAAGTGAAAACATAAATTATATAAATTACAAGCAAAGCGAACAAAACATAAACTGCAGACTAGTTCATTTTACGTTATGACTTCTATACCGTCAATAAAATAACGTTTATCTGTGTCGTTATTGTCTTGCGTATATACATTTTAGTCTCGTTTTTATAAACTAGCTAAATATCGGTGCAAACTAACCCAAAAACATTTTACCCTGAAACACTGTCATCCCGAATAGCATGAATATATTCAAATTGTAATTGAATTTTCGCGAAATTAATAAACGCCATATATACATAATATGTGTATAATACTCGTTTTTTTGTACGATATCGTTTTCAATTTAATTTAGTTTTTATAGACGGTATAGTCCATACCTACTTAACGTCCGTTATAAATATAAATTACTCAAGTTCTATGTATAAGATGTATCTGTAGGATTTTACAATTTCCTTATCGTTGAATTTATTTAAATTAACTGATAGTTAACCGATATTACAATATGCGTCCCGTTATCACAGATTCAGTATTTTAATTTAAAGTTTAGGACCTTTAAAGAAATAATACATCTTGTGTTTCTTATTCTGGAAAACATTACATTTTGAAGCGAATACATAAAATGTGTTCAATATGTGGTAAATTTGTATGCGTGTAATTGAGCACAGGACCTATGCAGTATAGACACTTACTCGTTAATTGTATTCTTTAGTACAATTTTAGGGTTTGAATCAACAAAAAAAAAAAAACCGAAAAAGTGATACGTTATGAAATATTGAAAAACGAACATCAAATCGTTCTCAATTTCGAGCTCTACTGCAGTACGGGAAATTATAATATCGTTAATTTAGTATTCAAATATAATTGCATAATCTTTGAAAATCTATGTTATAAGAATTTACAAACCGATTCGGAACAACAAAAAATATTTATTTTTTTTTTTTTTTCTATTACCTTACCATAAAATGTATACAATTGGAATTATAAATGCGTGGTATAATTTATAAAATGTTGGTTATTTTATTAGCATTTCTTTTTGCTACTATTGTAAACTGTTAAACAAATAATAATTATGAATTGTCGGAAATATGAAAATAATTCATCACATTAAATCATTACATTTACGTACTTCGAGTACTGTACAGTGCACGTTTATTTAACTTGTTACGAATTCGTGGACAAACAATGCATAGTTTAATAGAATATCTAATGTCGATCACACAATAATTGTATAAGAATGTCGATTTTCTATAACTTGACATGGACTGAATACAGAGTAAATAACGTGCAGGAGATGTTCTGCTAGAAAATATAATTATGAGTACACGTAATAATGGATAAACTATTCAGTTTTTAACAAAATGTATAATTCATATAGGATAAAATAAAACAGCCCGTTTCATAATAAATATACTACGTTGCATAATATTCCGTATAAATTTCGAAAATAGGTACATCATTTAATAAGTATAGAACCCTAAGTATTTACCATTAATAATTCTACGAGATAAGATAGTTTAGCTAAATAATATTTAACACACTTACCTTACTTACATTGTTTAAACTATTAATATAATAAACTTCCGTTTATATCGATTATGTCGATTTATAGCGAACGTGTATATACGATAATAAACAATAACCGTGCAAATGTGCTTCCTGATAGCATAATCCGAGGCACATAATAATAATACAATGAATGTTATGTGGTTACTTTCCTTTGAATTTCGAAAGCAGAGGTGAGTATATATTGATTTTACTATGATGTGCGCGATTTATTTTTGTCTACCTGTTAATAATTTGTTTGCTCCAAACACAAAAGGCCAAGAGGCCTTTTTCGAAGCATTTGAAATTTAGCTGATGGTTCATCGGGGAGGATATATTTTTTTCTTTATTTTTTAAATAGTTTTCAAAAACAGGTAAAAGGAAAAAAAGAACAAATTTTTGGCAAAAATTATTTTCAATTTTATTTTTCTACCAGAAATCTTAGTACAAATTTCAAAAGAAGTACCTTTTCTCCATATTTTATTGCTTTTATTATTATTCACTTAAATATAATTAAAGATATCTAAAGTTATCACACATTATTTTTCTTAGCCTTTTCTCGGCGTGGTAAAATATTCAAAAGAATATGGCTATTTGGTTTTATGTAAATACAATTTTTTGGAGAAAACAAAACTTCTTGAAAAATGAACACAAAGTGTTGTACTTAGTTGACGTAAAAAAATTTTAAACAAAATATAGTTGATTTTTTTTATATACGTTTTTTAATTTCGAATGTTGATAAAAATCGTAAAAATTACATTTTAATTTTTCAAAATATGTTTAATCCAAAGTCTCTGAGAATCGAATTTTGTCGTTGTGTAGAAATATATAAATTATATAACTTTATGTATACTATACTTTCCCAACTTTTTTTTTCTTTTTTTGAAATTGACAATAGTGGAGGATTTGCGTTAACATTACTACCTTATTACTGTCATCATTTATTGAATAATTCAAGTAAAATCGTATGCAGGGCTTAAGAGGCTGACACTCTGCATCCCTTATTTATACAGCAAAAAGTGACTTTAATATAATATACAATGGGACATAAAAAAAAAAAAAACATGTGTATAGGAAAGGCCATGAATTTTCCCGGCCCGGCTCGAGGGGCCGGTCAGCCTGGAATCTCGTCCCACTATCTCTTCATCGAGTCCCGATTCGTCAAACCAGCTTGTCTGCGTATTGATTTTATATTTTTTTATAAGTTACAAAAGAAACTTTATTAATGTTATTAGCATTATTATCTTTATTCTCAAACCGTTATTGTTTCTGACATCATATATATATAAACGGTAAAATAAATAAGTTTTAGACTAGGTAATAAGGTTATAACATATTATAACAAATAATAAAACATAAACCACGAGGGCTATGCAAATTAATTTTTACTCCGCGGTTTCGTTCTGTTACGAAATATACTTGCTGAATCGTCCGTCATTTAACGTGAATGATTTATTTGCCTGAATGTGTAGTATGTGTATTTTAAAAAAATAGTAGTTACACATGATACATCAAACTATTCTCATCATATAAAATTGAAATCCGTTTTTTCGGTCGTTTATTGAACTTTGAAATATGAATTCAGACCAGGGAATAAAAAAAAATAAGTTATAAAAATAATAAATAATGATAAGTTTCATATTACATATAATGAGCTTTAAAAATTTGTTTTTACAAAATATTGTAATCTTCTTCTCTTCTTCTTATTAAAAACACTTGTTTCTTCAAATTTCGACCTTGATTCTTCTCTGTTAATAGCTAATCTCTTAATATTGACACGGCAAATTCAATCAACGTGTTACATAATTTCTTTTATAAAATAATTTGTTGAAGTTTTTCTTCCGTTATAATCGTTTTTCTGTTATTAAATCATATTTGGTGGAAATATATTGCGCATTGGCGAGTAACCGATAATTTTCAGGGTTCTTTTACTTTTTGTGCAAAATTTACTTTTTCTTTACATGGCTTAGTATATTTTTTAAGTTGCTTTTTATTACTGAAAAACTCAACATCATTTTTCTTCTCTAAATCAGCTTATTTCCTGCTATTTCTACATAATTTCCATTTATATTTCTATACTTTTTTTTATTCTGATCAGCGATGTTCGATGTTATAACGTAAAAAATAATTAATACAATTCCTATCTTTGATAGCATTGAACTGTGATAAAAACGACTTAATATAAAAAAAAAATCTTTTGAATTTCTTAATTTGGTTAAATTAACTAAAATTGGCTTTTTTTTTATTCATAACTGAAGAACATAATACCTTTATACGTACTTAACGAAACAGTTTTGTTAATTTATACAATTTGACCACTGATACTATTTTACTGTCAAAATTGATTAAAGATTTAACTATTTTACTAGTTTCGGCGATAATACCATAAGAAAGGAAATCAAAAACAGAAGAAAAAAATGTATCTTTTGATTTTTCGATTAAATCATTTTTCTGGTAAAAAACGTCGTCCGTATTTTTATAAAATAATGAAATCGTGAAATTGTACGTTTTCCTACGTTTTTTTTTCCATTTAAGTGCTTTTATTTTAAAAATGGCGTTAAAAATCAAAAAAAGACCTCTTTAAAAAGTATTATTTGGACAACTCGAGCTTTTAGAAAAGATACTACACGTAAACACCGGGAGCAAGTTTACTAGGAAAAAACGTGTCCACAAACTAGAACAAAGAAAAAGAAGAAAAAAATAAATAAATAAACAGCATTGTAAAACCAATAGTTTCCTCGCTTCGCACGGAATCTAAAATGATAACAGTACAAAATTGGTTCCAATTAAAGCAAATATTTGTTATGCTGTGCGTTTATAAGACAACACATATAAATATGCTATCCTCCTAAAAACGAACAAAAGAGATCATAATTTCTTTTTTTTATAATTGAAATAAACATTGAGAATTCCGACAATGACGTATCAAATTACATTGTGAGTAGTATATGTAAATAGTATGTAGTAGATCTTGTAAATAACGTATAATCTTTTAAATAACTTTCAATAAATTATTAATTATATTATTCATTATTCTTACTAGTACAATATAATATTAATTATAATATGTTATTTTGTGTTTTGTTAAATAACTTGTTTTTTTTTATCACGACTTATTGTCCTAAATGTAAATTCTCAATAAAAACATTTGTAGGCATACAGATTATAATTGTCAATTGCCTATCAGTTTATAATGTATACTTATCAAAATAATATGTAACTGATATCTATTTTTATTTATTTATTTATTTTTTTTTTGATCTTCTATTTAACGAATATTACGTTGGATACACCTTCCGACAATGAACTAATTACATCCGTTTATTTTATTTATGCATTCATTTAAAACACTTTTAAGTATAAATGTAAAACCTAATATGGCTGGTTTAGTTAACTAAACGACAACTAACAATATAAATAAGAATTCGTCTAACTAAGTAAAACTTAAGACAAATCACCACTTAGAAAATAATAGTATTTGTTTCTCAATAATAGGTTTTTGGAGTTTACAAAACACGTGTAATCGTTCGATTGCAAATAAAACGCCGAAAACATTTTACAAGTTAGGTATTCGAATACACTCAGATAGATTGCTCCTTATTGATCGCAAGTACTTATGTAGTACTTGCGGTTTTACATCGAGAAAAATACATTCCCTCACACGCACCACTCCAATTATATCTTTTCAAATAATATATTATGATTTTTTATCGAGTCGTCAAATAAGCGATGATATGTATATTTACATTATTGGGTACCTAAATAAAAAAAAAATAAAAAAAAAAAACACTGAAAATATTCAATGAAATACCTAAATGCCGGTTTCCTTAACAATATATTTTTTTTAAAACTAACATTTTATTTGTTCACAAATTAACTTCTTGATTAACAAATAGTTGCTTGTATATCGAAAATAATATTGTAGACAGTATTATAATGTAGTAAGTAATGTAATAACAGGCATTGGACAGTTCTTTCCTTATGATAACTTAAAAGCAAACATCGGTGGAATACGTGAAAACATGTGTCCACTATGATCTACAACTGACGTGGTTTTATATAAAAAGGTAAAGAGTTATTTTCAATAAAATGTCGACATAACGTCTTGAAACGATCGATTAAAGGTGACCAAAGTAACCAGATGAGAGTTACTGGGATATTTGATGATAAGTTGATAATTGTTTTTGTCACATCAGGAATTACCCTTGCCAGTATGAATGATTAGAAATTGACCACTCGGTGTAAAATATTACGATTTTTTTTTCTAACTCGTCTTGTTATTTAAAAAAATAATAATAATACTAAACGACAATAGAAATAAAAGTATAATTATAATAAATAATATATTATATAGCAAAAAATACTTAAGTGCCGTTTCTATGAATTTGCCATGTATCGATCTACATACAATTCTAACATTCTTAAAATATATTACAATTGCAGTTGTCGGGTAGATTCATAATTTTGAATTAAAATCGGAAACACTGATATTAGAGAACGTGTATGGAGCGTTTTTTCTAGATTATTTTATTTTGTTTTTATTATTATTATCTTTATTATTTTTTTTTTTTTTTTTTTTAAACTGGCGTATTTATTCAGCGCAGTCTAAACGTTATGATTTTTTTTTTTTTTTGAATATGGCGTTTCTGATTTCAACGGAAAAAAAATGGTATACTTTTAGAATACGTTATACCGATAAAGTCAAACGAATTATTTCTATACGTATAGGTAATTTCAGTTTTAGATTTTGTTTTCAAAAAACAAACAACTGTTGTTTAAAGTCAATGTAAACACGATTTAAAAAAGACGGACACACGTCACACGATTGGAAGGCAACTATTGTAAGTAAGATATTTGAAAGCTAGAATATACAGGAGAATTTAATGTATATCTGTACTTAATGTTTAATTTTTGCTAATGATAAACAATTCTGAGCAGAGTTTGGTTATACTTGTTTAAAAGGCCGTAATATTTACGATTTTCATCAAAATGTTATATTTAAATTCTTATAAAAAAATCTTTAATATTTATTCATTTTTTTCTTGTTTCACTAAGTGAACTTAGAATGAATCTCCTATTAAATTGTCAAGAATTTTTGTTTGGTTCAACAATTTTATCCACAGAGTACCGACGAAATAAATAAATTTGAGAAAATTAAAGAAAATTTGACTACGTCTATAAAAGACAAATAGAGCGATTTTATCAAAGTTTCAAGTCTCTGCAAATATTTTTCATTGAATTACAACAAAAAAACCAAATTGAAAATAATAAAATCATTATTATCGTACATTATCCATTTTTTCCTTGGTTTTTTTCATTCATTATGAAAGTATTGAAAAAATTAAAAGATAATCTCTGTAATGCACCACTCTAGGAAAATTTCCTTTCAGAAAAGGTATTATATTTGATACTTCGAAACAAAATGTCAAGTAGAAGTTTTGTACATAATAATAAATTATATTAATTGTATTGATAAAAACATCTTTGTAAAACTAAACAGGTTCTAAAATGTATACAATTTTTTTATTTTATATGAATTTATGTCTATTTTACGAATATTAATTCAAAATACATGCTTTTTTGAATACAAAAATATATTATATCGTATGCAGGTATATGAAAACACTTATTTATTTAAGTAAACATTGCATTTTTAACATAACTATATAGTATGTGTATATTCATATATATATATGTTTTAGATTTTGAGTGGAGCGAGGAATGTATTGGTTTTACAATGATGTTTATATTTTTTTTTTTTATGTAAACACGTTTTCTACCAGAAAGCTTACTTCGATTATCAAGTATAGCGCATTTTTCTGAAAGGAAATGTTCTCTGGGTGGTACTTTAAAGATGTAATTTATTAATATTCGAGATAATGAGAAAAATCTGGTTCTTTAGATTAAAAAAAAAAGTTATCATTGGCAACCATTTTTATTTATTTATTTTTTTATAATTTTAATAATTTTTTAAACAATTATATTTTGTCATGAAAACGCATATTTTTGTAATTATTTTACCATAATATGGCATATTATATATTATAACAAAGCAACACTATCAATTGAACTCTGCTCAGAATCGTTTTTTGATTGGTTATAGTTTATCATTATTTACAGGTATACATTAAATTCTCGTCTGTATCCTACCTTCTTAACTTCCCAGCTATAACAGTAGCTGCACCCACGTTCAAAGTATGTTCGTCTTTTTTTTTTAACATGTTTGAAACGCGAACATTTTTAATTAAGAATTTAATTATTGTTATTTTGTAATTTTTATCAGAATTAACAAAAATAATTAAATGTGTTGAAATTTAAAATTCGAATCTATAGTTGCATTTCATATTGTGCTATTAAAAGATTTTAGGTAATTAAATGCGGCGGCATTTAGAGAAATAATTATGTCCCCGAATATCCAAAAAGCAATTCCCGGAAAACTAAACTTAGAACTTGTCTTTAAACTCGTTTTATTTTTATAATATTACAATATATTTTTAAATTTAAATTAAGTAGTACTGCAGATGGCGGTGGTGGATAAAGTGGACCGTGGACACAATGAATATTATAATAGCAATATTACGAATTTACACAGAAAATAACCGGGAAAATTAAATGTTAAAGTTAAAAATAGCATCGTCTTTATAATACCTTTCATTAAAATGTATTAAAATAAAAAATGAAAAAATTCCTTTTCGGTGTTAATTTTGAATATTTTTAATATGACGTGAATTTCATTTTGACGATAGGACGTGACTTTTTGTGATACCGACGATGCAAATTAATAGTAATAAAGATACATAATTAACGAGGAAGAAAATAACGACTAAATTTCTTCGTGAAACTATTTTACGTTTTGAAATTATACGACTTTCAACTATGCAATTTCGTTTATTGGCATATTGCAAAAATAGTTTAATATATTAATAAAAATGATAAAACTTCAAAATTTCCACCGTTATAAATAGGTATGATATTTATTTTTCTCGGGGATTCTATTCTCTCTTTCCGATTTTTAAATGTATAAAAATAAGAATAAAAGTTTCGGTATTTTATACAATCAATATAGCGCGTTATACTAACTAAATTTAAATAGTACTTCATATTACAATATATTCAAACTTCTTGCGGGCCTATCAGATTTTAGAATTATTTCGTGCAAGAAAAAACGATTTATATCAATAACGAATTTTTATATACAGTTAATTTTAGACTTTTCCGTTGGTAAACAATATTTAAAAGCGTGTAAATAATAATTTTCGGAAAAAAAATCCAAGTATATAACATTCTTTAATTTGAATATATAATTTTAAATTTAAAAATATTTTAAACGCACTCTAATCAAGAAGTAAACCAAGAAAAACGATAAAGAAAAAAAAAAATTGAAATTGTTATTATTATTTACTTTTAAGTTCTTTTTATAAGCACGCTATTTAAAAATGTCACGATAAAACGATTTTCAGTAGACTCGTATTTATATTGGGTAAAAACCGTATTCCCACTTCTTCGAAAAAAGGAAAATCTGAAAACAGATTATATATTGTGGATGATTAACAAATATATGTTATGTTTTGCGAATATTAAAAATATTTTCGCAAACGTCATTTGGGTTGAAATGAATAAAAGGCGTGTAAACGAAAAGTCTGACTATTACGGGTTATTTCTAGTGGATGATACACTCACAAACGTTTTATAAGGCATTTTTCGATATTTTAAAGTTTTGTCCCGTGCCTACGTGACAACGGAAAATCGAATTATTGACTATTGTATTTGCATTATTTATATGAATGCAAGAAAAATTTAATCGAACCACGGAAAGTTGATCAAATATCTGTTACAAATTTTAAATTTCTTCTTCTTCTTTAGTAAATTATATTATATGCTCGATGTTATTGTGTATGGCGGTGTGTCTCGGCAGAACTTATTTCCAGCATCCTATATGCGTTCCCTATAAACCCAACACAGCTCACATATTATATTATATGCTTAAAGTTGTTGTGTTTCTTGGTAATTATAGTTCATACGAAACTTTCTTTATTTGTATACGACATTAGGCCACAATTCGTTAGTTTCATAAAACAGCGACATGCAAATATAATATAATAGTACGAGTAATTGGATCTTTCCGGGTGGATAAAATAACCCAGAGTCGAACACACGCGGTGCTTTAAGTCTTTAAAAGAATCCTCGGGTACAATAATCCCGACAAAACCTTTACATAGATTGTTTTTAGTTCCGTGTTAATTTTTTTGTATTCGGTTGTTCCTTGTAGACAACTACCCGACGGAATCAAGCATACTAATAACTGTTCGAATCCCGTGATCTGTAGTGTGGCGTAGTGATTAGGAACCAAACCAACGAGCGAAATATTGAAATTGAAAATCGCGTGACGCAATTTGTAGTTTAAATTATATTTTTGTAATCGATTTATAACTATTCCGTGTGCTCTAAAATTATAACTGAAATCCAATAACTATACATGTATTAATTTACATTTAAATAGGCTGAGCCCGTAAATAATAGTACAAATTTACTGTCATACCAATGTTCGATTTTGATGGCGAGAAAAAAATCATAATTAATGGATAAAATATAGTAAAAATTTGATTATAAAAATATTCATCAGAATGAAAATTAAATAAATCAGCCCAGACTTTACTAATTAATTGCATTGATAGTAGATGATTATAATTTATGTACTAGTTAGTAGCAGTATTAGTAGGTATTTACGCACACTTCTTCCAGCCCTCCACCACCCCCTATCGATTTATTTTTGTTCTTTTTCGTCAATCATTGAGTTCATATTTTGTACGGATTTGCACAAAAAACTTACAATTCGCACGGCAATGATTTCGGAGGAATTCGGGAAACCGGGGCCCCCGGTCAATACAAACAATCGTTTTTAATTTTTTTTTTTTTTTGCCATTATTTAGCACTCAAAATTGTGCGAATTTTTTTAAATAGTTGTGAACTATTTGCATTGACCCTTCAACCTAAAAAAAATCGTTTTATCGTTAGTCATTATTTCACTACATAAAATATGTTTATTTTTTCGTCAATTATTTAATACTTATTTAGAACGTATTTTCACCTCTGTCATCGTGCAAATTATGGGGTTAGTCATAAAAATGCGTACTTGATAGGTACTAAGATAGGTACCGATCGATTTGAACTTTTACTGCAAGTTTATAAACACGATTGTATACATTTCGTTTAAATTGCCCTTATACTTTGCCTAAAAATATTATGGTTTCAATGTAAAATATATATTAGTATTGCGATGTTATCAAAAGTAATACAATCAACTTTTCTAAAAAGTAAAAAACATACGAATGACAGCGAAAATAGTATGATTATATCATATTTATTAAAATACATTTATTTTGTGGCGACTATGAAGCGACTATGGCTACTATATTATGAAGGGAAAAATGTTCTGTCGTACGAGTACATATAATATACATATACTATACAGGGCGTCTCCCGGAGATCTAATAAATACATTAACTAAATGCAATTTTACATTTTTAATCTTATCAAAATTTGTATGTTTTCTTTTTTGTTTTTTAACGGTTGCGCTATGATTATTATATTATACGCACATTTTTCAAACTAAAATTGGATTTTTACAAAATCAAAGATTGTCGTTTTATAAATTTCATTTGTATAACAAAAGTTTGGTATTGCAATTAATGTTAACTAATGCGTAACTGTCGTTAATTGTTTTGAAGTTTTCGATTTTTATCATTGTCACTACTAATTAATATCTATTACTTCATCAAGAAAAATAATTTTTGTGAATGATTTAGTTTCGTAAAATCGTAGACAATTAACGACTCGTCAGTCCTCATTAGTAAACAGTTTATAATAATTTTTAATAATTTGTTTTAAAATGGCCATATTGGATTTAAAAAAAAAAAAAAAAAAAAAAAACAAACATTTAATTCGAGTTTTAAAAATTATAAAACGGAAGAACGGAAGTATCACGTAGCACGGAGCTCTAGTGATGTTTACAGAAGAAAAAAAAAAAATTAAAAATATCGAACGGAACAATAAAATCGTTATTTTTGTTAGGTCTTCGAGTTGTGACACACCCTGTATGCGTTTCAAACGTTCTTCGCCGTGGCTATTAAATGGTGAAAATAAAAACGGGAGGTTATTGTGTAGTTTATTTGTATTATAGACGACTGCGATGTGTGGCTAAGCTACGCACATTAGGCGTATGTATACACAGTGTTCGAATATAATACGATACTCTCGAAATATACAAAAGTAATTGAGCGCGATATCAAGACGTAGTATTACCACATACCTGCCTAACCGAATATTTGCATAAAATAAACGCAAACGTATTATATATCGCAGGTGTTACCTAACGTAACGATGGCATGCATTATGTATTCGTATAAACTAATAATAATATTATAATATCGCATTATACACTTATATTTTTATATGACGGTATTTCTCATAAATTTTAAAGTGAAAAAAAAAAAAAAAACATACCTGTAATTTTGAAAATAAAATGACCATTACGTTTAAAAACCAAAAAGAAATGTTGCTTTGATCTTTTCGCGTCCCTTCCCTTTTTTTTTTTCTTTTTTTTTTCTCTCAATCAGGCTTGCTTTTTCAAGATACTGTACATCCGGGCAAAAACAATTTTTCTGTTTGATCTATTATTGTAATGTAAGTATATTATTACCGTCTGCTATTATCGCGATTACGCGTCATACAATTTTTTGTCATTAGCGCATTTGTTCGTCTTTCTCCGCGGCCGCATTATCCGGCCGTTGCTAACATTGTACAATTTTCGACAATTACTTTGAGTAACGTTTCGCGTACACGTTTTATTAAAAAACTTTGTAAACGAGCCAATAATTTCCGTTATACTTATCGCTTGCGCATAATGCGTATAGGTACCTACTTACTTGGTCGCGACGATGATGGTCGAAAAGACAATTGTATAGTGCAATTCGTGTCATTAAACTAATATCATTTAAGTATTCGGAATAAAAATAATGTAATATTGTAATACGCGAGTCGATTCGATTTAATTGCGTCAAGAAGATAATATTATAATTATATTTAATATTTTTATTCTTAGTCGTGTTCAAAATGTGTATATACACAAGAGTAGTCGGCCTTGTATCAAATAGCAGAACTGTATTTTTTACCAGAGGGCTGTTTATTTCATTTCGGAAAACATGCGAGGCGGTTTCTTTTTCTTAGACGATATTGCACAATAAAATTGTCGCGTGATATGAGAAAATATTGTCGTGAGGAGCAAAACGGATAGAAAACGGAATACCGGAATTGATCATCAAAGAAACAACATAAAAAAGATACGCCGAAGGCAAAGGTTATATTATTACAGTATAGTATTTAATGATATGTTCAGAGAAAAATCAATACCATACACGCATTTAAACTTGTAGGTTGACGGTAGAATTTTTGTCTAACAAGGCAAAAAAAAAAATCGCATTAACCATTTAACAGGCGAGGCGGGTATTTACCTATCAAAATTAGTGGATAGTGGTTATTAATACGTTGAACAGATTCTCCAAGAAAATTCCAGTAGTGGTTTTATAACGAGGATGCGGTAGGTTGATCGCCTTTCCCCTTCCCCCAATGCCGTGTATTTTTATTTTTTACTGGAATTCAAAATAAAACAGTAAGTGCGTTTATGATATAGTGAATATACGAACATTGACATTAATACACTGCAGCCAGCGAAGTAATATTCGTTTCTGAGCGGAGCAAAAAATGTATTGGTTTTACTTTGATGTATGTATTTATTTTGTTTTGCATCTGTAAACGACATTTTTCCCAGAAATCTTTTATTTTTTTCTATTAATTCAGTAAGAATTATTAAAACATATCAATAAATTATAGTGTTACTTTAATTTTAGTTCAATCACTAGTTAGTAGTTCTGCAATGATGAAATTAATAAAAAAAAAAAAAAAGAACATTGAAGCTCATTACAATAAATCGATCACGAAAATTACGTGACTTGAATCATTGCATAAAATACAATCACTAAAATCACATTAGAATACCTACTCTTATAATTAAAAATGAAAATTTTTTTCAGTGTGTGGCAGTTTCTGGTTTGGGGTTTCGTAGAGGGAGCTACAAGTGCGTGTGCCGCCGCGGTTATTATTTTCCTGCACCAAAATACATCGGACATCCGGCCGGTACAAGGTTTTTCAACGGAGTAATTATCGAAGAAGAATACGAAAAACTCATGTTGGTAAGTGTACCGTTAACTTTTATCTACATTCAGAGTTCAGATATTTCAAACAAATTGAATTGTATTTAATTTGTATAACATGTTGAAGATTGTGCTATCGTGAGGATTAATACCGTTCGCATATTTTAATAAAACGAAATCATATAGTGGGAATTTATTCAATATAGAATTTAGATCAAATATAAATTTGTTTGCGGGGGGGGGGAGAAACGGAGGGAGGACAATATTTTAATTCGCTTCAGAATGGTGTGTTATTTTTTTATGTTCGGTATCAATTTTCGTGTAAAATCGATTATAGTTTTAATTTTTTATTGAGACGACTATACGATTTATCGGTACAATATACTTATTCCCAGTATTTTCCGTTCTACTTGCATTCCACACAAAATTCCATACACAAATATTGTCAAACCCACATACGAGTATCTATAATATTTTACATATAGTCCCGCCTAACGAAATTATTGTTACACGACGACGAATTTGATAAAATTGTTGTATTATAAAAATTACAAATATAATAACGTGTTATTACATAGTATCATCATTATTGTTGTTATTACTCAACAGAACAAGTCGAACAACTACAGTCAACCCAATATGTTTGAGTGTTTGCGGTGTGCTGAAGGGTGTGACGAGTGCACAGACTCTAGTCCTTGTATAGCATCGTTAAACTGGGTACTCCGGTCGATTATACTGGGACTTTCCATGGTCGTTATCGGATGCCTTCCGCTGGTCGTGTTCTTCACGTGGAAATACGGACACTTAAAAGTAAAATTTTCACTAATAAATTGTCAATACCTAGAGAGACTAGATAGATCTTTGGTTCCGCGGAAGAAGTGCGCTGAAGTCAATTTTCGACACGTTTCTTATTATTTTGCATTATTTTGCAATTTTTTTTTCTCTCTTTATATTTCGGTCCAAAAAAGTATACGTCAGTGTTTATTCCAAGATATGTTTTAAACATTTATTGCATAGTAATGATTCAGCAATATTTCCGAAATTGAATTTGCTTGTATTGGAAATAACTACACAATTGACTCAAGTCCTTCTTTTCTGGAACGAAAGAAATATTAATTTATAATATTAATATTGGTTACAAAAAATAATAATTGTAAATATATGTATTTATAAAAATATATATTGCTAATTTAGTTGAGCTTTGTTGCTGAGTTTTCTATTTGTATTCAATTAATTTTTTTGTTTTATGATTAAAATATTTTTGACTTTTTTATCAATTATTCATAACGAATAATATTATTTTAGAACGGGTTCGTGAATGACCGTGTACGTCAATATACTATCACCATCATAGCAGTATAAATTCTAAAATTATGATATTTTATACTAAATACACGTAAAACAAAATAATAATACAAATTTATTATTGTATTCAAATTCTAGAGTTACAATAATCATTGATTGGGATATCTAATCAGAAAACTATTAATTCGTAATTAGTCGTGTATATAATTATTGTGGATTTTACGATGAAATCTGAGGATAGAAAAAAGTAAGTATTGATGAGGTTTGACAGGGTTTTATTATTTTTTACGAGCGAATAAATATCCGCGTGTTAAATTGCAGACGACTTTTATGTCACATAAAAACCCTATATTGTCAAATCGGGTCTAGGACAAATGGACGCCGCCATTTGGACGCCGTTATATGGACGCCGCCCACACGGACGCGAGGGACATTTGGACGCTACCGTTTGGACGCAAACATTAATATAAATATTAATAATAAAATAAATAATAAAAAAAATAAAATATACAATATATATAATAATAATTGTCATTTATTTATTCGTATGGCATAGACATAATTGTCATTATTTATATGATTACAAACAAAAAGATACAAACTCTGAATATCTGAATAACTGCATTACATATCAATACTATGACAATAATATAACACAATACAATTTTTTGTTTGATGTTAATCTTAGTGGATGGGTATTACTTATTTTAAAATTGTATTAATGTATAAATCTTACTGGATGGATATTGTTTGGACATTATCGGAATCGATAACTGGAATCGGAACTTCAATATCAGGAAACTAACAGTGGAAATATACCTCGTCAACTGACATCGGTGAATATATACACATCAATCATAGTTAATCATATTACAGTCCAAAGTTGTACATATCATTTAAAATAATAATTATTTATTTTTTATGGCGTTAATAAAATTATGTTTATGTTCTTTTCGTGTACGTGGGTACGTATACTAATTAGAATTTAATATTTGTAATTTTTTTTATTTTATAACAGTTATTCTATCAGATATCCAGAGTTTGTTTTTAATGTATAATAATTTATACAATTATTATTATATTTATTTTTTTTATTATTTATTGCATTATTAATATTTATTATTATTACTATTTTTTTTACGTCCATATGGCGGCGTCTTAACGGTGGCGCCCATTTGTCCTAGACCCTGATAAATCAATGAAAGACGATTATTATATTTGTATTTGGTTTAATATTGTACATCGATGTACACCATCAAAAAGCTGATTATTTTTGGTTTGGTTTTTTTTTTCAATTTCAATCGACATGGAAAAATAAAATTGCATAATTTTCTGTATACAACTCATCGGTGAAGTTAAACAAAAATAATTCGAGGAATTATTAGGTAGGTAGTCATTGCAATATGGCGGAACATTCAAGGCCATGGGTAGACCAATTAAATTCATTCATCCATTATTTTTGTTGCAAACATACAACCAACATTAACCTTGAAAATAATAAAAAATACTGTTGAAAACATTTCGGAGTGTAGGGAATCGAATTCTCAACCTCCCTATAGAAAAAACAACCCATGTGATAACTATAAAACTATAATATTTTAAAAACAATTATCGAAATACATTATCATAACAATTTATTTTTCAATTTAAAATTGCATATGCATAAGCGATATGCATAAGTAGATTTTCTTCTATGTAATGCTAGCCACCGATTATTAAAATCGTTCCGACAAGCATAATCATTTACAGTTTCCACTCCTTTTCGTTCAGTAGTACAGTCGTTCTTCAATCTGTTTTAATTTTTCATTGTCTTTTAGAAAATATTATCTTTTCACCTCGGTCTCGGTCTTTTTTCACGGGCAATATTTTCGTATACTCGGATGACAATATAGAGTGTCATAAATGCTCACTCCATTTGAATCGTTCCAATCTATTTTAAATCGTCTACAATTTTCGGCCCGGTTGTTTAGAGATAATTTAGTCAATGGAGATTTTATAATGATTAAATATATTATTGTTTTTCATTTTACGTTTTTCAGGTGGTCCGGGCAGCCAGCCCAGCGTTGCTTCGAGTGATCGCACTTGGAGCTTTCTTCATTTATGCCACGGTGAGTTTGAGATCGATTGAATTGTATTGCATGCCATTGTTTACAATAATTGTCCGGTCTTAAATTAATTACGGTACCGGGTCAACGATTTAAATCTATGTCAAAAACTTCGCGTCCTCTCCATCGGGTCACGGTCTGCTATTATTTTCACTACCCAAACTAAATTCGTACCTATTATATTATATCTACCTGTAGGCTATATAATAATAGCAATATTATATTATTACTTCAATATTAATTCTAATACAGATGATCGTGATGTATCCGAAACCCAACGTGATTACGTGTATCGCCCGGTTTTGGCTTCGAGAAATCGGATTCTCGCTCACATACGGAGCTCTGATGCTCAAGACATGGAGGTGAGTGTACTTATATCTAACTATTATTATTCGAACAATAAACTAAATTATTGTAACGTTTTTGCAAATCAGATGTTGCGTTTACTTTGATAATTATTAATAATATTCTATTGACGATTCCGACACATTTCGCATGGATAATTAAAATCCGGTACGGTTTTCGTGAGAAATGTAATAGGCCGGAATTTTATATTTTTTTGGATATACGTCTATTCTGTAGTGGACATTTTTCACCGCGTTTAGTGAAGACATAGAATTTCCAAATAATTATTTTCTTAGGTATATGTGATAAATAATATCTAATTGTTACGATAACCGTGATAAGTCATATGATTATTCATATGATAATTGAGTATTATATTATAATATTGATTATTATTGATTGCGAGAAAAGTCATATTTATATACGAATATTTTGTGGCATCTTCCTGCCCATAAACCTAAAATACTAAAATTGTTTTCACCCCTGTTATATATTATGATAAGTTAATCATAACTGACTGAAAATAACTTTTTTATAAAAAAAAAAAAATTACCAACAGTAGCCACTGTTGCAGATGGGAAGTTAAGAAAATAGGATACATAAAGTTATTTAATTTATACATGCACACAACGATAAATTATTGTTAGCTTACCTAGTCAAACATTTATATTCACATAAATCAAAAAATAAATGACGTGAAATGACACATTATTTTTACAGTTATTAAAACTTTAAACGTTTATAAATAAAAAAAATTGGTACTATATAAAGCTGATATTATTTGTTTTACTATTAAGTAGAACGTATGATGAATGTCGAGTAAAAGTGTCAAACATTTGTACTTGCCGGGACAATTTATTG
Organism: Cinara cedri; assembly: GCA_902439185.1. Lineage (NCBI taxonomy): Eukaryota > Metazoa > Arthropoda > Insecta > Hemiptera > Aphididae > Cinara > Cinara cedri. The sequence goes on from CABPRJ010000005.1 coordinate 403,572, forward strand.
ACATCAAATTAAATTAAAATTGAAAAATTTCAAGATTTTTTGAAAATTTGACCACGCCTTTAAAACGATAATATTAGTATTAGTATTCTGTATACAATTCTGTAGCGAATAACTGCCTGTAATTGCAATCAACTTTTCCATTCTTCATATGTCTGTTCTTGGTTTTTCCCAATAGTTTAGATAACTACAAAGGGATTGTCTGAGAGAAATAAAAAAAAAAATGACCTCGAAATACTCCAACAAGTCAACATTTTGTTTTAAAATTTGAATTTTGTATATTATTTGTATTTAGTTTTTATTCATAACATATCGACAGCTGGATCATTAGCATGCTATTAAAGTATTTGCATATTGGGGACGCAATTAAACAGAACCCAGGTTTTATAAGCCCAGGGCGAAATTTGAAATATTTTCATATTTTATTGTATTTAAATTTATAATTTTTTTTCGAACGTGGGCCATCAAATCGGTGTAAAAATTACGAGGCTCTACCTAACCCCCCTAAGAATAGATTTCCAGTTATGTACATAATATGAGTGAATTAAAAATAAAGACAATATCAAGAAGCGTTGATAAAAATGTAATAGTTTGTCTGAAATTAGTTGATTCCGGTACTCATATTGGCTAATTAAACAGGGATGTTAACAAGATAATCAAAACTCTTTGTCACTGCGCGTTTATTCCGGATGACATTATTTTCCCGCTACATTTCATTTGTCGCATTGCTATGTCATTAATATTAAACTACGAGCATAGATTATTTTTCCACGAGAAAACTGTTTACACTATAGTTTACTCAGCAAGAGGTCAGTTGCAATGCGTACTGTTATCATAACGACATATTTGTTTATTTAACCATACAACGTACTTCAAAGAATAGTCAATAGTGTTTTTAAGACACGGGATTATTTTGTGACATGTCGTTGTGTACCACAAACCGATAAGTACGATTTGAAGTTTGTAGATAGTTTCTTTCCCTTTCGTAGGCTTTACATTTTGTTTGTAGACACTTATTGATACGGATTCATTGTATTTGTGTTGCAAATTTCTGGCAAGAGGGTTGTTTTTTTTTTTTTTTTTTACATAATAAGAGCATCTAAATAATTTGTTTTTCGAATTTAAAAGCCTCCTCGCGTAAATAGATAAATTGTATTTCATTTCTTTCAGTGTAGATACCCATCTATCGCATTTGTATAATATGTACTTTTGTGTGCAAATAAAACGTAAGTACCTGTGCGAGTATGATCATACGAAATATAAAACTGCATTCGATACAGTGTTAGGTATAACACAGAGAGCTATAATATTAAACTACTATTAAATCAACATACGTGTGTTTACCTACGAAAAATTACCATAAATAATTTAACAATAATTTTAATATTCATAGAGTAAAAAAAAATGAACGAGAGAGAGCAAATTAAAAAATGTTATTAATTCGATAATACGCAATAACAATAACTTTTGATATTTCTCATTTTTGTTTTGCTTCTATCAAATATTGTATTATATTAATACTGTGTAGTTTTTCTCTCCTTTTTTTTCCGTGTTACTCGTGGTTAGATTGCTAGCCTGCCGAATGATTCTTTAATCTTCATGCTCAAACTGGGAAACCAGCAAAAGTTTTAACAAACCAATGACTATAGTATTGTCCATATTTTAATCGGCGGTATCTGACATAACGTTTCTTTAAATTGGATTCCATTTGAACCCTTCTTAAAAACTGTTCGTGCAAAGTTCAATATCGTGCGTACGATTACAAAGTAAGTGATTATTATTTCATAATAATAATTATTGTTGCTTTAATCGCGAGTGTTCGAAAATGACTAAAATAATAATAGCTGTCACGACGTTTTATGTCAACTGCCCGCTCCCTTTTACACACCGCCGCTTTGACAACCGTCACCACCGACCGAACCGTTTCACTCAACCGCGTCACGGGACCGAATTGAATTCAACTACAATTTTTGTTGTTCAAATTTCACGTATTTTTGTATTTTCGTATTTTCGTATTTTGGTTCTTCTGGCTTTTTAATCGAACCGCTATTCGCGTTTAGTTCTTCTAACCGGGTATTGAGTTGTGATATTCAACCGTTTCAAGTTTTCGCCGACACAACTGTTCCTTTCTACCGGACCCACCGATTCAACCAGAACTCATCATAAATACACAAATAGTTTTTAATGTATAATTATATTGTTTAGTTGTTAATTTATACCTTTAACCTTTTAACAATAAGCAGGCCAGTGGTTAAGATTCGTGTATTTGGTTATTTGTCCATAGTTACAGGTCTCACACAAATTTAACACAATCACTTTCCTCACGACTACTCCCTATACACCCCTATCCGTGACCTCCAGGCATTACTAATTTCTCCACTAATCATTCTGAAATTAATCGTTGTCTCTTTTTAGCATTTCTTGACGGTAATTGATAGAACTCATTCCTTTATCTTTTATTTATTTCCGTGTGCCATCCCACATCATCAGGAATTACGCCTTTTTCTCGTCCCTCCCCACTCTATCTCTTCTTGGCGAATCGCTCCCTAAGAATCTGCGAAATATTAACTATGGTGACTTCCATGTTTAATGCCATTCCATTCTTTGTTTACATTAAACGATGTAAAACGTAACATCATAGTAATATACAGTGTAATGTTCTTGTGTGCACCTCACCCTATTATGTAATTAAAAATTGCCCGTCTTAGCATTTTATTAGTAAATAAAATAAATTATTATTTCCTATTGAAATTAAAATAGTTTCATAAAATTGATCGGAGAAAATTTTATAAGTGTTTCCGTTTATTTACTTTAAATAATTAGCGTAGTAATTTTTTTTTTTTTAAAGCTTCATGCTTCAAACGATACTTCCCATAAAAACTTCCACGATTTTCAACAGTAAACAGGCTAATCTAAATACTTTACAAACTCCTTCACTCCAATCTCTCTATAACCATTCTCTAGTATCTGAACTCTTTTTCTCAATTGTGTTTTTAATTGTAATTGAATGAAACATGATCATGGTGACCAGAAATTTTACCAATTGCTCATATATTTTCTCTTTCTACATATTATGGGAAAATTTCCTAACGAGTCTAACGATTTAGAAATTGTTTGGTTTTAGAAATTAAATTCGTTCGGCTTCTCAAAAATTATTCAAAATGTATGGCATTTTGATACATGTTTAACCAAACTTTGATTTGTATTTCTTTATAAACTTTTTAACATTGTGGGTGCGTTACGATTGCGTACGATTGCGCAAAGACGTAAATTAAATAATAAAATTACGTTCAACATAGCTGTTCCACATCCTATTCATGACAATGGCTCAGCCATTTTTCGAGGTCTGTATCTTTTATTTTGAACATTTCATTTTGTACAAATGTGTGCATTAAGTATTTAAATTTGTATTCAGACTGACGGGTTCTTGAATCGAGCCGGGAAGACTCGGAGCGCGGGCAACTACTGTATCTAGAGTAAAGTAAGTTAATTTAGACGAAATTAACTACATCACTAATAAGATTACTTTGCTTCGTTTTATAGCTAGTCAACTACTTATATTTGTTAGCTTGTTCCGCATATGGGAAACAGGGTTATGACTTAAAATAAGTGTGGCTGTAATTGCAAAATAAACGACGGCAGCAGTGAGGAAGTATTCTGAAAACAGATCCTTTAATGCTGCCGGTTCAATTTAAAAAAAAAAAAAGTATTTAAATAACTACGGTTTTGTGAAACGTTTATCTTAAACAGATATTTCGAATAGTTTATATGTGTGACGCATTTATATCATGGCTAAACTCGATCTATGTTTATTTTCTACTTATAATATAATATCTAGGTAAGAATTTTTCAATATGACGTTTTCTTTGTATAATATGGTTTCGGCTTATGATTTCGATAAAAGAGAATAATATATATTACTTGGCGGAGTTTTAATATACGACATAGGACCTCTTAGAAAAGTTTAGTTTTAAATTTAATTCTACACTTCGATATTATTCGACATTGCTTGTATAACTTTAGAGTTTGCAGGTGATCCATTTCTATATATTTATATATATATGAGTTTTTGCAGCAGAACTTTGTATTATATAGACAAACGGTTTTGTCTAAAAGTTATTTCCAAATGGAAATGTCTTCAAATTATAGAGTTATTTAATATACACAATACCCATAGTATTAAGCTAGATAGATATTATCCTGAATAATCACGCGGATTAATATAAATTCGAAAAAAAAAAAAAATCATTGGAAAGAAAAAAGACAAAAATAAATACTCGTGTTTTAATTTATCTTAAAATAATATTACTATATTATAAGTCCCTACATGTGTGTTTTTAATTTTAGTATTTTCAGATTAACAAAGGCCAATCGTTTCGCCATGCGATTTTAAAGTGTTTTAAATGAAATACTAATAGATATGTTAATACACTTTGATATTTATCATAAGGGTTCTTTTTTATAAGCTTTCAAATTTTAAATATTTACAAATATTCTAGTAAAATCACGCCATGCGTTTCAAAACATGTTTAACAAATCTTTGTTCATCATCGTTTTTTTGTGAATGATGATTTATCGTTTCGTAGGTACAAATATAAATTAATTAACTCTGTGCATCCTTTATCTTGCCAATATCCCAGCTACAACAGTGGCAGCCGTCAGCAGTATCAGCTCTTTTTGTTTGTACTATATTTAGCCGAATTAACTTGATTAAAGTGTACACAATAATAAAGTTAATAAAGACAGTTACACAAGTTTTGTAAAATGCAATTTCCACTGTTTGTACCGAAATTGTCGACATTAATATTTTGATAGATTTAATACCTATCTATAGCTACTTCCAAACTTCAAAGGATAAATAGAAATTTAATTAATTTAGTTTTTATTTTCTTACAATAGCTTTATCTAGTTACTTTTTTTCTCGAATTTTTGACATTTTATAAAGGTATCGAGCTTGAAATATTAGGTATTTTGGATTCTCGAGGAATGTATTGGTTTTACTATGCTATGTATTTTTTTTGTTTTTCCTTTTTTTTTTTCTCTGTGAACAACATTTTTACCAGAAATCTCGTCCCGGTATAGAGTGTAACAATTTTATTGAAAGGTATTTTTTGCTGGTTGGTGTATAAAATAAAATATTTTTTGATTTTCCGAAGGATTTTTATAATAAATATGAAAAACCAAGAAAAAACGTAGGAAAATGTACGAAATTTATTAGTTTGAATTTTATTTTAAAGTTGTGATTTAGTTAAAAATATTCGTAGAAACTTGAAATTTAGAAAAAATTTCTAATACATTTTAGCCATTTTTAAGCTATTAAAAACATTTTAATTTTGCGAGGTTTTTACGTAATTTTTATTTAGTTCCTACGGTTAGTATTTTTGGCAATAATTTCTGGTGTCGAGTTGTTTCGCCGTTGCTACTTGCTTTCAGGTGATTGCCCCTTCGGAAACGTTTGGCGACTTACCCATCTAACACTAACACTACATTAATTATGACCCCGGATAATAATTATTATCGTTGTGATCAAACGCAAAAATTAACTTAGAAAGATAGACATTTTAATAATAGTTATCCAGTATTAGGTCAAGTGTTAGCGAAATGATAAGTAATGATGTTTCTTAACATGTCTATGGTTGTGACCGGTGCTATTTAGTGCGGATGCGTGCTGCCGAACGAAAACTGGTCGCGAAAGCGGTATGCTCTAATTTGAAACAGGGTATAGATTTGTTGAAAAACCAATAATAAAATTTAAAACGTGAAAAAGTATTTGTTATAATTTGTATTCATATTGTCCAAGTTGTATTTCAACGGACGATGGTCACGATTGCCAAATCTTAACTGTTAATTGAAATTTTCCCTCTGGTCCAATGCCAAACCACCGCCGTACTCTAAAAAGCAATCGCTCGAACTTAAACTAACCTAACATAATCTCGTATTTGTTAAACTTTAATTCTCAAAAATAAATGTATTCAATTAAAATTAAGTGCAATTATTATACATACACCATACAATTTTGTCCGTGTAGTATTAATATTCAGATAGTTTTTTTTTGAAAATGATGACTTTTACCTATAATTATTTATTATTTAGTAAGATCATATAAGTTCAAATATGAGGTAGGTACGTAAAAGAAACCGATGATTTAAGCGTATATGCTACTGTTTCGACAGAAATAAACGTAGTATATCTAAATTAATACGGAATATTCAAAATAACACCGCGTTTATCAACATTAAAGAGATAAAACGTAAATATAAGAAATACTAATTATAGTGCAATAATTGTAATCACAATTATTTTTCGTTAAAAATGTTCTGTTCTGGTATGATTGTTCTAAATTTAACTTCTAACGGTTTTGACTCCCTGTATTTAAACGAGTTTATTAAATCGCGAGCGAATTAACTATCTAGACCAATTTTAAATCGTGGAAAACAATTTGTTAGTTTTAACTTAAATACAGCGTTAATTAGAGTATAATTTACAGACATAAAAATATTTAGCAGTGTAAATAAATTTAATTTTCTCTATAATTACCTAAATGGTGGTCTTAAACTTAAATTTAAAATTGCTTAATTTTAATCTGTCGTTAACCCTTTTTTTATATTTAAAATTCACAAATATCAGTACAGAGATGTGAACAGTACGCTATCCAAAGTTGGAATAATGGAGTACAAATTTGGTATTTATTTGGGTCTAATTACAAGTCAATATGAAATACCACAAATTGGTTATTATTTTAATGCAATTTTTTTTTAAATTGGCTTCTTCACTCTATCGTTTCACAAATAGAGATATGACCATTCTTATAAAAATCGTATGCATCTTGTAGAACATTTGTTTTATTGAAACGATAACATTTATAAAAATAAAAACATAATGAGTGCAGAAATAGGTTTTCTTTATCTGACTATTTTTGTTAAAAATTAATTTTGCACGTTCCTTATCAAAAAAAAAAAAAAAAAAAAAAAAAAACAATAATAATAGTTTTTAAATGTAAAAGATGTTTTAATGGGTAATAGAAATTAAATGAATATAGTGATTTTTCAAATTTTGTTTTAAAATTATTATGTTATAAATTATTTCATTTTTATTGATGTAAATCCTATTATTTTTGTAAAAATTAGATTAAAAAGTTTGTAAAAGTGCATGCCTATGAAAATTTGGATTATTAGGTTTGAAAATAATGATAGCGGTAAAATCCTATTGGGAAATTTGTAATACAACCTATAAAATGAATACAATATTTTTTTTTTAAAAAAAAAAAAAATATTGTGATTATAAGTCCAATTTAAATTACTCGCAGAAATATGTATACTTATATTATATATTTATATGTCTATGTGACCTTTTAGTTTGTTTGTTTCATTCCATTGTTCTTTAGAAAAAAAGAACAAACCTTGCATATTATTAATCGTGTTATTATCATTATTATTATCATTATTATTATTATCATTATTATTATTATTATTATTACTATTATTATACATTCCGGTATCATATTTTACTATTGTTCTACGCAACGAATACGAATAAGGTTTATTCGTCCAAAGACATTAGATTAAAAGTCGGAAAAAGTAGGTAAGACTTATTTTATTGTTGTGGCAGGAGAAGTATTAATTAATTTTTTTTTTTTTTTTAAATCAAACGAATCTATGACATTACGCGTATTTTTATAGCTATTGAATAATAAATATCGAAAAATTAACTGACCGCTTATCGATACACTTCCATATTGCATGTAAGCTTATAACCTCTTAACCCCGTAATTGTAAACGATAAAATACCTGATTATTAACGACATTTTCTACATGTGGAAAATTCACCATGTTCAATATGTTTAAACTATTTGGAATATATGCGAATAAATTTCGCTGTACACAAAAATTGATTATTCAAAAAAAAATGTTTCCCGAGCGATAAATACATCTCGTCGACAACAAAAAATATAATATAATGACGAGATATTTGAAGGTAAATGTCTCATTAAAAAAAAAAAAAAAAAACCCCTTTCGAATCCTCACTATACCTATTGTTAAGGACACCGCGGCCGTTTATCTTTGTCCCAAAGATTCCAAACGTCCGAAAATAACCTATATAATTAATGGTTTAATGAAAATTGGGTGGAATTTCGGCATTTTTCAACCAACGCGATAAATTTAAAAACGACTTATACAAAGCCATTATTTTATTCTATATAGCAGTGAAACTATATTATTATAGCAATGAAAATTTTAAGAAAACACGCACGCAATGAGAAAACTCTGAAATGTATAAAACCATTTTTAACATTCAAAAATTATATTCATTATCAACAATATGTTGAATATATGATACGAATCTGAATATCTGTCAGTTTGAACTTTATTTAAAAATATCGAAATTGATTAAACTATGAGGACTTGCGGTGCAGCGATGGTGAAAGATTTATAACTTAAATATTCCAATTTCCTTTATGAAATATAAATCAATTGGTGAAATCATATCAGTATGACGATCGTAATGTAAAATTATAAGAGGTTATTTTTTTTATCCACTATAACGATGCAGGTAAAACGCCAGTAACATTTACATGTGACACTGACTTTCTAATTAACTGATTATAATTATAGTATTATTAATTTATTAACAATTACAATAATAATAATTTGACTTTATACGAGTGTTATTCCTTAAAAAGCTTCCCGGCAGACATCAAACCATTATATTTTAAATGAAATATTATATTTTAAGTGATAATAATTATTGAAATAGCTCCAAAAACTCCTCGAAAAACAATTATCCAACCGACACCGCGAAATTTATTTTTCAGATCTCTCGTACGGCATAATGTAATAAATTAAACTACAATTAGTGGTCGGAACGTGGGTAGGTGGTTTATATTAAAATACCCACCTTATATTATAAACACTATCTGTATATTCAAAAATTGTACCTATGTGTATAGTTTCTATATGTATAAGTATCGATTGATATAGTACCCTCGCAATATCTGTGCATCTAATAACTTTACCCTAAGTAAATGAGAATACTCAAACTTATCTTGTGCGTTTTGTATGAAATATATTTTATATATCTGAGGTGTTTTTGGAATATACAAATTAGCGATAGAAAAGAACGATTTCCATGTGCAAATGACTGTACAGTTGTACCTAACCTCGGCGGTTCGTAAAAGGTGAAACAGCATACAGTTTATAAGCGGTTATTATAATTTCAAACGCGAATAATTGATAAAATAACAAATTAATACACAATACCAGTGTTCGATACCAGTTTCCATCTGTAGGTAAATCCGTGGACCGTTTTGATTGTTGATAACCAATCTCAAAACGGGTCTAATGACGTTGGAATTACCGTATGCATATTGATGTAAAAATTACCGTAGCAATCTTTTTAGAGAATATTCCTGCACAATCATTTTTTTTCCCTATGGGTTTAACTACTAGCTTCATATACATACCTCATATGGTCATACGGTCATTCAAACAATTTTATATGAATACGTATACGACGAGTTGCTAAATGCTAAACTCAAGTTTCGTTCCTTGTCCATAATTTTATTATCAATGACTGTGTGCCTGTGTCATCCACTAACAAATGATTAACTAAAAAAATGAAATTTGTAGCTGTGACACAGATTTCATATGCGTACTATGTTTACTGACTCTTGTGTAACTAACGTGTGCTTGTATACATGGTTATAGTCTATAGATAAGATGTAGATATAATCGTGTGATTCTCTAAGAATTATGATTTATGATGGATATAAATCGTATTAGCTATGACCGTGCTTATGCTTATGTTGGTGTGTGTTCTTTACTATTTCAGTATGTTCAAGTTTAAAAAATAATAAACCGTACCAAACATGTTCAAAGTGGGTACGTAATCGCATTTCACTGAATCGATTAAAAAATTATATAATATTCTCTTCTCACTTCACTAACCGTATAACATGTTCAGTTTGCGTTTTTAATGTATTGGAACGCCAAAACTCTACGGTTCATGTTAGTTTTGAAACAAACCTATTATGTATCTACTGCTTTTTTTAAAAAAAAAAAGGATTTTCACATAAAATAACTCGTAAACCATAACACTATTCATCAATTCATATAAATATAATAGACAATTATTGCCGTATTCACACTGGTTACCATATACCTAACCGTATAACATAATTTTTTATATTAATCGTTTTGTATTTGTTATACGTACCGTTTTTATAAAAACAGTTACCTATATAAATCATGTAGGGAAAACTTTATGGTTCAAAAGTCATAAATTATTTGCTACGAAGGTATAGAGAAAGATTTATTAATATTTTTTTATAACCTTTGTAGAATCGTTTAGGCTTTAATTAAAACCATTTTTAATTTTTACCTTACTTCATATACCTTAGATAAGAAAACATTTTTGTTTTTCAAATGGGAGCTCAACCCCCCTTCTTTTTGAACAAAGATTCGAATAAAAATATTATTTTAGAAATTTTGTTATGCATACGATTAATATCAGAATTACCGTTGATAAGTTAAAACTCTTTAAAAGTTTAGACTGGAGGAGTAGGGAAGTGCTATCAATTATTATTTAAAAGTAGATATAATTTATGATGCAAAGGTGAAAATTAAAAATGGTTTTAAAATAAAGCTTAAACAATTGTACAGATATTAAAAAATATAAATTGAATTCATTTAAAATCTTCCGATATAATGACTGGTTCGTGAGAAAAAAATTACCCTTTATTAGAAAAGCTCCCCAAAAAAAATTTGAAAATACGCCATTGGCTTTTTCAAAAATAAATATCTCATATCATGGTAAAATGATTACAATAATGTGTTTTCATGACAACAATGATTGTTTAAAATGATTAAAATATTAAAAACTTAATAATAACAACAAATAAATAAAAACTGTTGCCAATGACAACCTTATTTTAAATCTTTCAATATTTTCTAAACTAAAGAACCAGATTTTCCTCATTATCTCGAATATTAATGAGAATTTCAAAAAATGATTCAGTTAAAGTCCCACCCAGAATATATTTCCTTTCAGAAAAGAAGCTATATTTGATAATCGGAGTAAGATTTCTGGTAGAAAGTGTTCACATAAATAATTAAGTGAAAAAAAAAAAAAATAAATTAGCATTGCTCAGAATAAAAAAAAATAAATAAATTTTTATACACTATTAATTTTATATTAATAATATTATCGTCATAGAATTTTTTGTGTGTATTCAGTACTTACAGTACCTATAACAGTATTTCGCCATTATTGTATTGTAACACAACTGACCATGTGCACTTGGCCATAATTAAATGTTACACTAAATGTGTGTATAAACTGACTTAATAAATTATTTTTTTAACGTAGAAAAAAAAATGTATACACTTGGTCAAAATACAATAACTTATAATATGGTATATTTTTAACATTTTCACTTGGTCATTTTTTTTTTTTTATGGTTATAAGAGGATTATAGGGATTCTAGTCATTTTATTGCGCTTGGCTTAAGTTTTCGCGTTTAGTCACTTTTTGCACGATGGCGTCGATATAGGTTAGATTATCTATTTATTTTTGTTTTTGTGTATTCCTCTTTATTGTGTGCTCTTAAAATGATTTTTGTTATTTTTAACACATTTTTAAATTGCTCGTATTACACGAGTTTACATTGCCGGCTCAAAGAAAGTTTAATTCGAGAGTATTTATATCTATTCATAATATACCTAACAATATTTTATGGTAGTCGTACTCGTAAATTATCATTTTCAAATTCACGAGTTATTTTTCAAAAATATTGTGTATACACGGCTTCATAGAATATAATAATATGAGGAATTATTATAATAATATTATATCGTCATAATTTAAATAATTCACGAACGTTTTACCAATGTGTAAAAATTCGTAACAAGAATCACGAAATGGATTTCGTAAACGTCAAAAACGATATTAAAAAATATACATTGTGTCACTTTCAATATTAAGAAAATAATATATTCGTATGCATGTAGAAATTTAAAATTTTTTTTTCAAACATTTTACTTTAGGTCTTCGTTGTGTACACCTCAAAAACATATTTTATGTATACTTTTTGTACTAAAACGGGAAATAAGTTTTTGATTAAAATTTCAAAACGTTGAAAATAACATTACGAATAATTATAATATTTAAAAAAAAAAAAAAAAACGCAATAAAACGAAATGGATACATGGTGAAATTCGAATACGAAGGAACGTACAATAATATACCACCACGAGGCCGCTTTTTGAGCTGTCAGTGTACAAGGATAAAATTATTTTATTTTATTTTTTGTTTTTAATTTACCGCTGAAGAAAATGTGAAACTTTTATCACATGTAAAATACCGATTTTCATTATGATATTTTTAACGTCGTATTGAATCTAAGAAATAATGTTTGGTTTAAAATTAGGTAAAATTAATTAATTGATGAGTATTTGTTCTCTCTTGGCATAGGGTATAGTCAGCAATTGGTTTTAAAATTAGTAATTTCAAGCAATAAATTGACTCATTCCAAATTATGAATATATAACGGTGCAAGGTATAAATAATTTATCAATAATCTATCTAAATCAAATTTTGTTACTGATTTTAGTAGATACCAACACGTAATAATCCATGTTAAATATTATAACGTGAAAAAAATCAAATTCTTCTTGAACATTAAATTAATACACTATAATATACTTCTAAAATACGTGATTGTTGAATTACGATTACAGCAAATCTCAAATAATGTAAAAACATAAAATTATTTACATTCAAGTGTGTTCCTAGTTTAATATCAATTATAATAGTCTGTACATTATTAAAACAGTGCTGCAGGAATGATATCCAATAATAGTGAAAATTCTTCGGGAAATATTAGGTGGAAAGGTGCAGTAAAAAAAAAAATGGAAACCTCTTTCGTTATTCCATATTAGCTGATTTTGGTGATGGGTATATTTAGCTGGAGGATTAATCGTTATACGGACTGGTCCTATTGAAGTCGAGTCAACCGAAATGATAATAATAGTAACGGTAACCTAATCAATTGCATGTTCACAGGATATCGGTCATATTCAGGGTAAGGTCGGCCAAAGTCATCAAAATCACGGACAAGGATTTGTTGAAGAGACTCGGGTTAATGATGGCGGTAGTCGGCCTCATCATGTTAATAAGGACGTTGGTCGACCCGCCGTACGTCATTGTAGGTAGGACAGCGGATAATTTAAAAACAGATCTTTGCCCTACCGGATGGTGGGATCGATTCTTCTCCATACGTAAGTACAGGTTTTTTTTTTTTTTTTATGTTAAAATTCTATGTAAAATAATCGTTATAATGACGGATTATTGTTTGCGAACATTGCGTATCCTAATTGTATACAAAATATCTAACCGGCAAGATAACGGCCCACTAATTTCTAATTTTTGGCCAATGAGTCACCAAATTTCTTATCCGTAAGACAATAGCGCACAATATCGGTTATTGGATTTTCTCAAAAATAATTACCTACTTTATATGACAACCCGTTTCTTCGATATTTCGATTATTGTATGCAGGTACTCTCATATATTAGACAACTAGTGAATTTTCGTCACTTTCATAAGTTATTATTAATTGCAGTATTTGTTACCAATAAATTGTTACAAATCATTTTTTTTTTCCATTCTTTGAGGTTTAATTGTTTCGACAGTTTAAAACGAACATTTTAAAATACAAATTTTTGTTGATGTTTCAATGAATAATAAATCGACTAGGTAGTAATCCATATTAAAATTATTCGCAACACACATTATTATAGAATTGTATTATTATGACAAAAACAAATAACCGCTAATCACAAACCGCGAAAATAAATTTACCGATAAATAAGAGAAAGTTACGGTCAATGGGGGTGACCTTCATATGGAGGGGGAGGTTTCTCCCTCCGTACTTACCTATATGTTCACAGTTAGACGAAAATTCCACTATCATTGAAAAGTAAAATTGAAAACAATATATTGCATTCCTTGATTTTTTGAAGACGGACGCCTTTTGAGAATGCAGCACGTTTGTGCCTATAGATATTAAACGCGACACGTTTGTGTGTAAATTAATAAATCGTTTTGGTACACTTTATTTCTAGAAAAATAAATCAATTTGATAGAAAATAATATAACGTTTGGGCACATCCACATAAATAATACTTTAATAATTTAAATATAAGGCATATTACCATAACATTTTAGATTCTGAGAGGAGTGAGGAATGTGTTGGTTTAAAAAATGATGTTTATTTTGCTTGTTTTTTTTTTCAACCACTTTAATACCAGAAATTTTGATTCAAAGTGTAACACTTTTTTCTGAAGAAAACTCGGACTAGGGTAGTACTTTAAAAAAGTATTTTGTTCTTTTTTCAAGGAATTTCATAATAAACGAGAAAAATTGGATATAAACGTAGGAAAAACGGGAAAATGTATGAAACGTATTATTTTCAAATCGTAGATATTACGGACTTTCAAAACACGTGTATCTGAACTCCGCTCAAGATCGTTTTTCGTTAACGATTTCTTTGCGTACAGATATACGTTAAATTTTCCCTCTACTTCTCCAACCTAAAAAGTAAAAAAGTGTATACCTATACCGATTTCATAAACTCTAATAAAAGGAAGTTATCTAAAAACTTGTAATACAGTAGTATTAGTATTATTTTACTTTATTAGTAAAATAAAAATTACTAATTCGCAAACGTACAAATAATGACAGGAAATTTAAAAAATTAAATATATAAATTGCACGAGATGGAATTAGTATATCGATTTTAAATACCCGGGACGGAACTCAAATATTTTTAAATTCAAATTTTACATTTGGAACGGAACTCGGATGCAGTCATAATTCTTGCCTCTCCCATTGAATCGTTAAAATGTAACATATAAATGATAAATTTGTGGTAAAAAAAAAAAAAAACCGTTGAGTACAAATACACGCATAATAATACTATTATCGACCCGTTGGTTTCATGTGCCAAATATATTAAAAATTTACTTACATAGGTCTATTATTATAAATCGTGCAATTATATTTTATAAAATGTAATTTTTTTTTTAATAGTGATAAAAATTCTGATACGCATAATTTACGGAAATTTAATATTGTCTTTTGGATTAAATATTTCCACACATGTAAAGATATTAAATTTTAATCCTCGTAACATAATATATAAAATTATTTATAACTACACAATTATTAAGTTAAATATTAAATTCAACACGCGTTAATTAAAATTGTATTTTTCGTGTTCATATTTCTATCGCAAATTCAATCAAATGCGAATAACTAGTCAAATATATATATATATAATTTTTTTTATATCCAAGTAGAAATGTCAAACACAAATTACTAACGAAATGGATCGGTACGAAAGAACTTTTCGATTGTGTGGTGCAATCTATACGACAATAACGTCACATTTGTGTTACGTTCAGAACTTTCGACGGCTACTAAAAACAATTTTTATTTATCTTAGCATATTTATGACGATAACAACGAAAAATAACAATTTTAAAATCTGTGTTGTTTTTTTCCTTATTAATGCATTTAACGTGATGTGATGTATATAATATAAAATTGGCAAGTAGGTAGCTCGTAGGAATGCAAAACAAAACCCTTAGAGATATGTTTTTATGGTTTTACAATGATTGGTATTTTTCATGTAGGTATGTACATTTAATCACAATAAAAACGTCCGGAAGGTTAAATGATCCGGAAAATTGAGTAGATGTAATATTGTTGAGATAAATTATAATATACATTTTTACATTGATTTGCTATAGGTTCCCAGCATCCGATTATAATAAAATTATGAACGTTATAGATTAGACAGCAATATATTATTGAAGTTTTTTTCTTTTTATGAACCACACGTGTGTTGTTGCGAGACAAAGAATAATAGTAATAGGCAATAAGCTTGACCTGTAGTAAAAGATAATCCATTTAACGTTTTTTTTTTTCTAAAAAAATAATCTAAAAATACTATTCATCATAAAACAAATAACAACGATTTAAAAATATTCAATTTTCGGTTAAAATGGTTTCGTAAAAATCATACTCAATATAACACCTACGTCTTATTTCGGAACGACTTATTTTAAATATTCCTTCGATAATAGTGGCGTATGTTCTGCCAATTTGTGCTTTGGCGCCTCTACATAATATAAACTATAATTTCCTATAACCGTGTTATGAGAATAGGTTGTCCTGTTGACATTAGGCTAAATTTCAACCACCTCCTAAATTAATATCCTGTATAACTTTAAGAAAAATGAAATCAGTACTCGTAACGCGCTCCTGCGGAATTAGCCGACAACACGGCCGAGCGCATTCCTTAGTATTCTATCGGTAGAAACTCTTTTAGCAACACACTCGATACCACTCGGAAATTACTTCTAGTTTTCTCATCCACCAAAATTGATTGCACTATCGATTTTGTATTATATTTCAGCCAAATCGTAATGTATCGCTCAACACAGACATATTTATCTAGGTACACATAGGTTCAAATTTAACGTTACAGGCATTTTTTTTTTTTTATTTTAGTAAGTTTATTGCTACGACAAAATCTGTTGAAAAGAACATATACAATAAACTATATGGAAAAATGTTTAAATGAAATTTTAATTACAAAGGATATCTATAATATAACTTTGGTTTTTGTTCTCTAGTGGAAGTATTATTTCTCGTTTGGGGTATCCGGTTGTGCATTGTAGTGCGGAAAGCGCCGTCGGAGTTCAACGAGAGTCGGTTTATGTCGATGGCCATCTACAATGAATTCATCCTTTCAGTCTTCCTAAACGTATCAATGTAAGTAGATAATCAAAATGTTCAATAATCATGTTATTTAAGAAAATGAAACATTCGATTAAATATACTACACCGCACCGTAGTGATGGATATTGGAGAGGGATTGGTAGATCACATACCTTTCCCCTTGCGGTTTATTCTCCGCTATATTATATTATTACCAACAGCTGCATACCTACTTAAGAAATTTTACCTCATTATTCCTGTGGACTTGAAATTTGCATCCTTCACACACAGAACAGGGATATTTCGGTTACTAATACACCATGTTGTAGAAAGTATATATTATGTTTGTAAACCATGACACATTTTGGGGAAAAAGTGGAGAGAAAATGTATTAGTAAAATATTACTTGTTTTTTTTTTTCTGCGAATAACTTTTCTATCAGCAATTTCGCTCCGATTTACAATGATAGCACTTTCAATGAAAGAACTACGGTGGTACTTCATCGGGGTCATTTCTTGATTTTCTGAGTGTATAGTGAATGAGGAAACCCGGGAAAAACCGAGAATATAAGTGCAATATTAAACAAACATTAAAGAAAATATACAACCACATAATACATAACCATAATATGTATTGTTGACAAAACTACACTATTAACCGAACTCCGTTCAGAATCGTTTTCCGGTAGCAATGGTGAATCGTTGCAGACAGATAAACATTAAATTTCCCCTCTACCTTCCCAACTACTCACCTACAACTGTGGTTCACCCACGTAAGAAGTATGTCGGTCTTTTTTTATATACCGATTTCCCCAAAACTACATACAGTAAAATACAAAAGTTGACAGTTGCCCTCAATTAAATTTACTGGTTACTCTACAATACCACATTTGTCGTAAAACAAGCGACTAACATTTTTAAGCAAGTACACATAGTAAAATAATGAATACAATTATTTCAATTATAGTACAATCGGTACGGACAGTATATTGTCAAAAAAAAAAAAATTAAAATAATGAAAATATTGTTAAGATGTCAGTATGACATGCGGATAATATTTACTGTTTAAATATACTTATCGGCTTTCGAAGATCATTGTGATCATTACTTGCAATTACATACCGTACACGCAATTTTCTTTGTTGTCCGGGATTATCCGTTTTGGTAAAACGTTTCTCTTTGTACTTTACGGTGAGGGCAACTGGTACATCCAGTTGAGGGTAACTGGTATGTTTGGTTGAAGACGATAATAGGCGTAGTTTTTACATGGCGAAAACAGCCGCTGAGGGCAACTGGTCAACACCCCTATACGCATAGTTAGCCGTTTTATTAATTTAAAAAAAAAATGTTCGCGGTATTGTTTGTACAGTAAGTATTCGTTGCGGGCAAACAATAGATATCGGAAACTGGTTACCTGGCGGCCGGTAAATTTTAGGTTGTAGTACGGTACGACCGGGAATTTTTAACGGTTTGGGACGTAGTGACGTAGGGACGTAACAATCACTACTCGCAGAGCTTTTTTCCGTTATACCTCGTACCTATGTAACCCGACACTGAGAATTTAAAAGCCAGATTCGAAAAAAAAAAAAAAAATGAATTTTCATTTAATATATCAAGTTTTTTTCGTCTTGTTCTTTTGTCCTCTGCTAGAATATATAATTTCAAGGTAAAATTACTGAATAAACACGCGCAGTTTTGTTGTATTTATAAATCAATCGGGGGAGGGGTAGCGGAGGAGATTATAACCCCTAACACTTCCCCTCCGCGCAGATATAATATACGGACAGATGACTGGGTATATTTAGATATATATAGACAGATGACTGGGTATATTTATATATATATATTTTAAAAGCTTCCGGAAAAAACAACGCACACCGGGAAACGTGATATCGTGATAACGCGACGGAAAATAATGCAAATACGGATGTTCAACGATACCGTGGCGCAAAGACGAGACGATCGACGGCAATGACGTCACGCGCGTCGAATCCGTCGGACACGGTCCTCCGCGCGTCACGTCGTTGCGGACGGGACGGGGCGCGACGGCGGAATTTATTACACTGTCATTATTGAGTGACGCGTAATATTGTATAACCGGGGTGTATCGGTCGGCGAGTGCGATATTAAAAAAAAAAAAAAGAAAAAGAGGAACGCACCGAGAAGCGGCCGGCCGGCCGGCGCGAGCGGGCATTTCGGAATCCGACCCGGGCGAAATTAAAAGACGTTTTTTTTTTTTTTTTTTTAATATTGCCGCGCCGAAATTCGCCGCCGAGCCGGCCGGTGTGCTGGTTCGCGGGTCTCCACCGCCGTTCCGCCCGGGATCGGGCGCCCGCGCGGTAAGCGCGACACGGTGACCGGAACTGTTGTGTCACGCGCGCGCGTTCGTTTATCGCCGCGGACCGCCGACCGTGCGGTTACGCACGTTGTTCGCGCGGATTTTTTTTTGATTTTTCACTCTTTCGGCCGTTGCGCGCGAACGGTTCGATCCCCCCTCCCCTCCCCCCCCGAGCGTCGTTTTCGCGGTTCGCGTCTGTAAACCGCTCCGTTTCCGCCGGAAACCTCGCTACGGCCGTACGTATTCGGCTGCGGGTTCTGGTTGGTAACACTCGCAGGTACGTTGCGTTACGGGAGACGT
Organism: Cinara cedri; assembly: GCA_902439185.1. Taxonomy (NCBI): domain Eukaryota; kingdom Metazoa; phylum Arthropoda; class Insecta; order Hemiptera; family Aphididae; genus Cinara; species Cinara cedri. The sequence goes on from CABPRJ010000005.1 coordinate 422,988, forward strand.
TGTTCCGGTTTTCCCCGTAGTGACGGCGAAAAGCCCGGAATATTCTGTACCACCTAACCGTTCGGAAACAATCAACTATTGATTATAATAAAACCAGTTTCCCCCTTAACCCCGTCCGTGTGACAATGTCGTAAATGTAAAAAAATACAATTAAATTTCCGTATTTCGTAAACAAATTCTCTGTTCGAGACCGTCTTTAGGGATTCAATTTCTTATCTAAATACTCAGTCGGAACCGGTATGAAATTACCGTGAAATCTTTAGCGGAATCGGTCTATTGGTTTTTTTAGACTATAAACTTCAATCGTATATACACATTAACATATAAAAACGTTTATTCGTGTACCGTTATTTCGAATGTTACGGCTTAAGATTACGACTTAGATTTCGCTCGGATGGTTCTTGAATACACTACAAAAGGATTACGAATCGGATAATGTGAAACTATTATGGAGTTTATAATATTTATAACACTTGCGTTTTTCGAATTCTCTGATAAAAATATTTTAAATCTATAGGGATTGAAAACGTAGATGTAGTTGATATTTAATTTCGTAACATTATTTTTTTCACTTCTCAAGTTAAGCATTAGCCACAAGTCTTTGGCCAAACCTGCATATTAATATCATCAAGTTAATCATTCATAAAATATAGTATTAAGTTAAAGTTTTGAATTTCGCAACTTTTCCAAAATTTTAGACAGTCGTCTTTACTATTCGTGACAAATAGATCAACAAGTTTTAATTTGTATAATCATAATTCTGTGCGAAATTTGTCTTTTGCTCAAAACATGCTTACCAAGAAGAACTCTCTGACCTTATAGAGTGATCAATTTTGTGCCACACAGATAAAAAAAAAAAAATAAAATAAAAATAAAAATGTCGAAAATCAGTCGTTCTCAAATCATAACTAATATATCGTTTAGACGTATAGTTTAAAAAATCAAATCCTAGTGTGACGAAAAGTCTTTCCAATATTAAAATATTTTCTTGAAAACGGTTTACTCTACGATGGTGCATGAAAGGTGTTTCAGTTAAGATTGATAAAAAAAAAAAAAAAACGTGTCACGTACACAACTTTTTGATAATTATAATATTTTATAACCTTTGATAATTATAATATAATATATAGTTGTATGGAAAAACCGTAACTATTAAACACAAAAATAAAAAATAACGATTCAATTTCAAACGATTTTATACGCATTTGCCTTTGACTTTCCAATTAAATTGCATAATAATGTAATATGCTTTGAAATGTACCGGCATGCGTATTTATTTATAATATTATTTGAAAAATCTTATTTATAAAATGTTTTTTTTTTTTTTAAATTTTATTTTAAGAGCTCTTTAAAAATTAAACTTTTCGAATGGTTAATAATCATTTGTTCTTTTTTTTTTTGTCCTCATTACTTTAATGATTTTTTAAACATCTACATTTATTTCACTCGTATTTTACAAATAAAGAAATTTTGTGAATGTCAGTTATATAGACTGTATGAACACAATATTCTTTATCGTTTTCCTAAAGATTCACTGAATATATTAAACATAATGTAATATTACATTATTATTGGATATTTGTGAGTGTATATTCAAATATAATCGGTAATTTTGCGTTTTGACTTTTTTTTTTTAGCGTCTGAGCTCAGCGAGGAATGTATTGATTTTATTAGGATGTCCAGGATGCCTGTTTACATTTGTTTTACTTCAAACTATTATTAACTGTTCTATATTAGATATCTATGCCATTTGCTCAAATCGAAAATTAACGAGCAGGCTTTTTTTTTTTTTTTAACATTAAGATTTAGTCGGTACATTGAGCAAGTTATTTTTTAATATTCCCAGAAGTTTCTTAATAATTGGAAAAACTTGAAAAACAAACATAAAGAAAAAACGGGCATAATTATGACAGTATTAATTTCATTATTTTCGATTTTGTTTTTTTTGTTTTTATATTCGGCTAATAATAATCTTAGAGACCTGCAATAATTACAAAATACGCAATTTGATTTTTCTAGACTTAGCAAAACGTTCAAAACATTCTGGTGATGTTTATTTATTTTTAGGCAATTTATATTTAATTATTTTTTTTATTTTTTATTTAAATTTATGTAGATAAAATGTTTTGGTTAAACAGAAATAATCAAATATTTATTACGAGGTCCATTATAAATTGTACTTAGTGATAAAGTTTTAAAACTTGACGATGTCCGTAAAAATTACATTAACCTTTACAACCGAACATCGCTCAGAGTGTTATATTTGTAGTTATTATGTAGTTTAAATTGAGTCCCCTTAGAAAGATATATGATGCTACGAGCTTAGCGAACCCGGGACCTTGAGCTGATGGTGATTCCAGTAGGCATATGGTATTGTTTCTGTTGAATAGAGGAATTCACTTTAAAGTTAACCTCTACAAGTCCTAAGCAGTATATATTTCGGACCTTTATACCGAGGGGAGGGGTTATCGTTAATTTTCAAGGAAGTATGCCAAGCTGGATCTAGAAATGTTTACACTTGAGAAAAAACTAAGAAAATAGGTTCAACGATGACTTTTTTGTAACTCGTTAAAACTAATATATTTTAAAGTATGTTTTTAAGGTATATTTTATGGCATGCACGTTTTTATGAACCGGAAAAGTGGAAAGCAAGTACACAGATTCGCTCTTCGTTCAGCTCAGAATCCAAAAGTTAATAAAATTATATTACTGAGCATTTTGTATGTAATATTGTAACTGATGGTGAGAATAACTGCTGCAGATATACAAAATAATAACATAATGAAAACCTTAAACAAAAACATCTCAGCGTGCATATATTTGTCGAATATAATATAAGGGGGTTTGGTAATAATTCTCTCAACCAGGCATTTGTTATATTATTATTACAACAACGACCACGCCAAAGTTAGATTTGAGCGAACAAACTATTTAAATTTTATGTTTTCCGGACCCATTGTCTGGTGTCTGGTGTAAAAATAATGTATTCACGTTGTTCTCGTTTACACTCAGGTTTTTCCTGCAGTCGCCGGCCAATCCCGACCTACAGTATATCATTTTCTTCTGTCATACGCAACTTACAGTCACCACTCTGCTGGGATTTATATTCGCCAGTAAGGTAAGTCATTGAAATGTCTGTGAAAATAAAAATGCAGCGTTGCGCAATAAAATATGTATACAAAAATAAACGCTGAAGAAGTGTTTGTACTTATCGCAACGCATTGAGACTAACTACTACGTTTATAGAATAAAATTGAAAACAATTTACTAATTTTCTTGTTATATTCTGCGATATATTTTTGATTTTAAGAGCGAATACATAGATACTGAGATTATTACAATATCGATTTAATACGATTCTGTGTGTAAAACTTACTCGATTAATTATAATAATATAATTTCATATTTTATGGTACACAATTTTAATATTGCCAAGTAAAACATTATTATAGGTGGCAATCGTTCACAATAATAAATTATTATTTTTAAAAAAAAAAAAACCTGTTCAACATTCGTAACTATTTCCAGGCGTATTTAGTGATGCGAGGAGAGGAAATACACGACGAAGACGGACATATAAAAAGCATCAAAGTCACCGGCTGCAGTAGGATGTTGAGTAAACAGACGAAAAATTCGAACAAAGCGAACAACTCGACGTTCGGTGGCTTAGAAGAGTCGAGTACCGATTTCGTATTGACGGAAACGGACGCGCAAGTGAGTTTTAAGATGTTTAAATTTGATTATTTTGGATTATAATTGGAATATCGACCGATTGTGAGAAACCAAGACCTAAAATGTATTCAGTTTGCAGGGTTCGTAAGGTGAAAGCGTATTCTGCGCTTTTATATAATAATAGATAGGCCACACATCAATAAAATATATACTGCATACAACATATTATTATTATGAGGGTGAGAGGCTAGAAGTCGAGCATATTTTGTATTTTCTGTGCTCAAACGGACACACATTAAATTCTGTTAGACACTTAATAGAGTAAGATTTTTTTGTCTACTATAAAATAAATGGTAAATAATTGAGTTATTGGATTATAGAAAATATTCTCAAGAGTGAGCGAGGGGTTGTCGGAGAAAGTCTAAAAATTAAGCCGAACGATTGGTCTACCTGTGAAGTTGTTTTAAGGGGGCGAGGGGTGCAAAAGCAGTGATAATTTACTAGAAAATTCCTCATTAGTATAATTCAATTTTCAATGGGTTTATAAACGATTTCATAACGATTCTTGATAATAATATTTATATACCGATAAATTAAAATATAAAAATAATATCTGTATTAATTTCTATATTATTAATAAGACGTAATATAACAAAGAAAATCGACGTAGATACTTCGTGTCATAGGTGTGCCACTGTTTTAGGGAAAAAGTTGAAAGGTACAATATAATCATAGCTAGGGCACGGATTTATATGCACATCAAATTTAAAAAAAAGTGTTTAAAAACATTAAAAAAATCACTTAAAAAATATTTAAAAGTGCAATAAAGGTAGTACTAGAACAAGTTCAATTAAAAATAAACGCCAAAAAAACCAAAATATTACTAGTAGATAAACGTGGTAAAGAAATGCAGAGAACTATCAGCATATATGACACAGCTATTTAAGAAGTTAAACCATTCTGCTAGGTAACCACGTCACGCAGGACAATAAATACGCAACATAAATAAAAAGAAGATTAGCTTTGGTTATGCAAGCATTCATTAAGAAGCCAAATCTCTTAAAAAGCAGACACTTAGCGATTGCAATTAGAAAGGTATTTATTAAAACGCATGTTTGAAGTGTAACGTTACGTGGTAGAGAGCCTTGGACTTTAAGCACCCTAGACAAAAAGAAGAATAGAAGCATTAGAGATGTGGACACGGATGAAAATGATGAACGGGTATTCCAGATGTACGCATCAATCGAATTACGATCGATATCGCGGAGTCGAGCGCACTTAGGAATTTCCACACGTACTCGAGCCGCATTTAACCGGGGGCTTAAAGGAAATTACCGAAAATCACGGCGACGGTAAATACGCCGAGAACGCGTTTATGGTGGCTGACTACAATACATATTATTATTATTATGATTATTATTGTATACCTATTATAGTAACGGCCGCCGTCGTTGTCTGTACACGAGATTAAGCGATACGGGTCGACTCCATCGTAATCATATTTGAACATAATACGCATAAATAGGCATGTACGACGAGATTACAATATCGGATTAAAGATATAGACAACGTGTTGTAAGTGTAACGGGTATCCCTAATAACGGGTCATCGAGTTTACAGCCGTTTTGCCGAACGACAGCCGAGGTCCCGACGATCCCGTATGGTATTATAAATAATGTAAGACATTACCTTATATCGTATTACGATTAAAACCATCATCGCGGGTCCACGGATTCCAAGCGCACGCGCGCATTTGCCGTATGACGAGTCCTAAGGTACTCTGTGCCACTGGTATTTTGAATTCTACGTCTGTATACCGCGGGTAGGTATAGCGGCTCATCCGCGGGCGTTCCGCACATTTAATATTGTTACTCTCCGGCTGAGTGCAGAGCTGGAGGATCTATACACGAGACATTTTGTAAAGCACGTTATTTTATGCTGTAGCTTGGATGATTTTTTATATACTTTGTGTTTTCATCAAAATATGCGTGTTTTATTCATTTAACCTGATTTATCTTAATTTTAAACATTTAGATAACTTATTGAAAAACGGAAATGTTTTTAATAAATCAGTATCCTTTAAAAATTACATTTTACAAGGATCCCCTTAAAATAAAGGGTCCATTTACCTTACACCCGTCCAGAAATTTGCTGAATCGTTGAAGTGCGGTATGCCTTTGTCGCTGTATATCACGCGTGAGACAGACAGAGAAGACAAATGTTAGTGACGAGGTCCTTTAAAGGAAATTACAATATAATTAATACCGAACGTCGATTACGGAAGATGTACTCGTATTTACTTTGATGACTATGTTTCTGATAGTCGTATATTATATAGGATCTTCCAAATTTCATATTGTAATCAAATTTCAGTGGTGCATTATTTGTTTGGTGGCACGGCAAGCGGCTTTTGAATAGTGCTCCTCTAGTAATTGTTTTGTTACAAATAACCTTTAAAGATTAAAATTCAAGTGAACTTGATGTCGGTTTTTTTCCCCATATACGGAATGTGTGGAAACAAATTTGAAAAAATTCTAACTTTTAAGTGAAGTTATTTAAAATGGTTTTAAATAATAAAATAATGGTTGGAAAAAGAATCAAAATCAAATTAATCAACATTCTCGTGATTAGATAATCGCTGTTTAACGTTAAAGTAACCACCCTGTAGTCGGATAATATATAGTTATTTCATTATATTTTTACGTGGTTAAGCGATTTTTAATGCGTTTCAAACACGCAAAGTTTTGAAACTCTATAAATTTATATATTATATGTTATTTTTTATGTTTATACATATTATATATTGTATATTGTATAAACTCATATGAATTAAATAATTATGTAACGTTATTTTTACGTGAGTGATTTTATTAAATACTCCTTTTTTCTTCAAAGTTTATACGTGTACTTTGCAATTTATAATAAGTTATTGCCGTTTAGCTGCCCAAAATAGTATAATTTAAGAATATTTTTAACTTATACGAACAATGATGATAACATCTTCAAAAAAAAAAAAAACCATTATTCTTTTAAAAAAACGTTGTTTTTTTTGTACCTATTAGACTTTTTTTTTTTTTTATCTTTACTTATTATTCTTCAAGAAATCAATTTTATACGTATTCATTGTATACCTAATCGTATTCACATCTTTGCGTGTACTACGTTACGAAATACTCGAAAATCGTATTTGAAGACAATCGTTCATCTGTGTATATCTGAATTTATTTACTGATAATATCGTGTATAAAGTAAACAAATAATATATAAAAAGTCGTAATATTTTATATTTCTGTGTATTACATCCAGTATTTTTCATCTCGGTGTTTATTTAAGATGTATATTGCATATTACGAGTATTGTGTTTTATGTATACACGTTTATTTTATTAATAAATGCAAAATAGTTATCAGAGATATTCAGTCAAGTTAAAGTTAAGTTAACTAAAATAACAAACTAGTAAGTCAAATTAATAAATTTAAATTAACTTAACTCGTTAATGCCTAGCCTTATGCGTTAATGTTGATGACTGATGAACGACTAAACAGTATCGCCATATTGAACATCAAATCGGACATTACAAAAAGTTTAAAGTAGGATGATATAATCAATGAGTTTAGTTCATTTATACTCGAAAAAAAAAATTGTAAATATTTATTGTTTTGTAATTAAAGTGGATACCTAAATACTAAACCTATTTTTTATTATTTAGTTTATTCAGTTTATTATTAGTTTGAAATCTGCTTTCTTTTTTTTATTAATTTTTGTTCTAAAAAAGATAACGATAACGGGTGGTCACCGGAAAGTAAGCTCTGACGCGCTCGGAAGGAGGAAAAAGTAAAATAATTTTTTTTTTCGTTGTGTAAGGGGAGGGTGGAAAAATATTATTACATTCGGGCGCCAAATTTCTGAATAGGTCTTTGATTGATAATGTAACATACAATTATATTATATTTGTATAACGCAATAACATAATTATTATAATTCATTCACTCGCTTACGCCTACCTTTGACTATTTCAACACCCTATTGATATACGATTATATTATCATCAACAAACCTTTTGACAACGGGGTTGAATTTACCAACGAAATAATAATTATTTTAATAAATATCTGTCTTGGTACGCGTGCGACGTGCGTATTTTTTATTCCCGTTTTGGTAGTTTTTCTTGTCGTAGCGTATTCGTTAATGACAATGTGATACTGATAATATATACATAACAGTATTTGCCATAAAAATAATTACAACAATAAAATTCGAATTTCTCGTCTTTTATGTATACGGCAACGGGTGTGTAGACGAGGTATATTTCATCGATACCAAAATCCCCAGGGAAATAATATACATTTATTCTAAAAAAAAAAATAAAATAATAATAAATGGTTTTTTATATAATATACAGTTATAAGTTGTATAATATACAATTTATAAGATCGTTTTATTTTTAAAAAAAGTTTTAAAAATCGTGTACGATTTAGATTTTATCTATATCTACGTCGACTATTTTTTTTTTTTTTTATTAAATAGCATTCATTATTTAATCTACCCTTCGAAAATAAAATGACTTGACGATATATTAGGTATTATATATTGTTGGGTCGATAAATACGAAAAATTACGATAAGATAACATAAAGTTAGTTTTAAGGTCCGCTTTTTTTATTTGCAGATAAATTGCGCAAACATAATTAACCTAATAGGTCAAATTATAAATAGGTATAAGTATGATATTAGGATTTATTTAATCTCAAGCCAGTGGATTGCTCAATATTATCTATACCAGTATTTTCCAACGTAGGGAGCATTTATTATGTTATTTTTATTTTAGAATGTAGGAAAAAAATGAAAAAAAAATAACGAGTTACCGAATATCGATAAAGATTACGAAAATGGCCTACATTTATATAGGGACGACAGGGGGCAGTTGTCCGGGTGACTGGGTTGAAAATATAGCTTAAAGTTTTATAAAAGAAGAATGTTTTTAAAGATTTATTTGCTTATCAGCCTTTATACGAATATTATATTATGTCCTAATTATGAGTGTTAAGCGGTTGTGAGTGTTACGATTAATCGATACGATGATGCCAACGAATTTATTAGAGGAGAGGAGAACGAGATTTTTGAAAATCTACAAAGAAAGCTTAGAATAAAAAAAAGTGGAAACCACGAATCTACATCTCCGAAGATTTCGAGTTAATTTTCGATTTCTTATTTTTTTTTCTAATAGTCATCAGTGTTTGTTCATCACTATTATTATTACCGTTATTAGAGAATCGTTGAACGGTCTTATTTACAGTGTTTTTAAAATGTTGTCCTCATTTCGTATGAATTAAATATCACCCATTAGGAAGCATCGATTTTTGGTTTTCGAATAACTACTCATATTTTATATTCTGAACGGAACGAGTAATCTATTGGTTTTATAATGATTTATTTATATAACTAGTAAATGAATACCACATCTTTTCTTCAAAATAAACACTGACCTAGTTATATAATATGTTTAATATTAAATAAATATTATCATTAAAAGTCTATACGTGAATTGGCCCAAATAACCTGTTACTCGTAAAACATAAAAACATAAATACAAATATAAAATAAAATATTACATTTTTTGTTCAATTGATCTAAATAAAAATTAATCATAAAAAATCGTTTCAGGAAGAATTCGCTCAACTCTTCAGACAGTTGGAAACGCTCAAAGACAAAAATCTGAGGCTGGGCAACCGACAACTGGTCGACAAGATATCGGCGATGCAGGACGTCAGCAAGCGGGGCGTGTGGTCGACGAACGTGGACAAGAAACAGACCCTCGTTGGCGGCAGTGGTGGTTACGCGTTCGCCAACAACCACAACCACGGTTGCCATGGTCACCCGCTGGGTGGTAGTCAAAAGTCGCTGGTTGTCAATCAAAATGGCAAAAAACCGTTCGTGAAAGAGGTGACGGTGTAACCTTTCAAGTCTGTGTTCTCGGTGTCACGCGTCTACTGTCTGAAACCACCTGGCTGATTGCTACGGTGGCTGCTTTCACTCTCAAAAGAATCGGGTCCGAAAAACGGAAAACACTCTACTATCACTTATCTCGGCCAGCTAACGGGCGCGATAAAAAATAACAAAAACAAAAAAAAAAAATGTTTCGGCTCACGTGTATACCTACCTATTATGAGAAATAATTTTTGAAAAAACCATTTTAATTTCAACAAAATATCTTAATGTCATGTTAAATTTGTAATTCGCGTTCACTGTGTGCATAATATTATATTATTATTATAACATACCGCTTGGCACTCGTTATTATTGAAATTTGATACCATCGGTTTTATGTATTTTTCATTTTTTTTTTTTTTTTGTAATTTCCCTGTACTCGCGTGTTGCACCGTAACATAATTATAATGGCTGCAGTATTGATTTTATTATTGTTACCATTTTTTATTATTATTCTGTATGTCCCTAAATAATCGATTTAATTTGATAAGCTATATTTTTACGTTAAATCGGCTCGATAATACAATCGGCCAACCTATTCGTATACTTCGATTACCTAAACCTTGTTTTCTAGATGAAATGAAGAAATAGTAAATTGAATATATAATTCATATTTTATATTCTGGAACATATTATTCAAACATATCGGACACATTGAGCGAACTAAGTTTACGGTAGATTCAACGCCATCCTGTCAGGAGAAATATATGTACACAATAGAAAATATTTTTAAGAGTACCCATCATGAAGACTCGAGTAAAATTTATTTGGGCTTTTTTTGGTTACTTCATTGTAGGATTGTTGAATGATCTTCATTATTACGCAGGGCGTTTTTTTTTTTTTTTTTAGTTGTACCCTTGTTTCGTTCACTGTAAGCACATATCAACTTTTGACTTACTAAAAACCTATTCACTGTTTCTAATAAAATTTGAAAAGAGATATATGTTTTTCAAATTTGTGTTGAAAAATAGGGGTTGTTATATGAAAATCAAACGTTAATATTCGTTTAAGATACAAGTAGTGAATGAATGGAGATTTTAAATTTAAAACTTAAAAAAATACATTATGGTTGAAAAACAAAAACAAAAACAAACATTAAATTTACCTTAAATCCCACTAGAAAATCGCTGAATTGTAAAAAAAAATCCCCTTTGTAAAACACGTCAGCTATGTCGTTAGAAAATGTTCAGTTTTTATATAAATTTAAACAACCCGATCGCTAAAGGTTTCGCTCCTGCGGTCTTTGATAAGTCTGCTGCACCATATACTCGAGTCCGTCAATATTGTAATGTCGTTTGAAGGATAATAATTTCATAAATAATAACTGCATTTAAATCGAATAATTATTAAAGGCCACGTTGCAAAAGGCGGTTTTCTTATGTTTGCGATTGATAAACCTTTCGAATTCATCATACTGTAATATCATACCAACCGATATTGCTTTGAAATGACTAGTTTGGAATGTACTTCTACGCCGTATGAACTTCAAACGGTTCTCGTAAATAAACACTTTGGAGTTTCAAACACTTTTAGTCGTAGGTATTATACATTTAGTTTCTAAATCGATGATAATGCGTATCGAACGGTAAAGAAGTTGGTGACTTTGTAGTAATATATAGTCACCTTGGTTACATATCTTTAAGTATAGCCGTATAAGCACGCTCAAGACAATCCCTGACCGCTAAAAATTCATTATACAAATCGCTGAAGTCGTCCACGCGTAAAAGTCACGCGTTATTTTGCTCGAAACTTTAATTTTACTCGGAATATCCCACCTTATACATAGTATGATCACGTTTTCAGGTAACACTGAAATGATGGCTAAATTAAATTTTAAAACCGTTTTCGGGGGGTAAAACGGTGGATTGAAATACAAAATACATGTTAAATTTTAACTATGTAAACCATCTCACGCAATACAAATTACTTTTGTTGAACAGCTACACCATTTTTTGGCACTAGTTTAGAATCGTCCTAATTCATATAGTTCTATTTATTTTAATCGACTTTGATCAAAATTATATTTTATCTCAAAAATTACCTAAAAATGGGTAACACAATCAATTTAAAAATCCATATTTTCAACCAACTTTTATTGGTTATACCTCAGGTACTTATGAAAAGAAAAAAATATACATCTAAATATACTAAATTTATTCGTCGTCTATCCCATCCGAAAATCCGAATGTGTTATACATTCGGGATATGCACGTGCTTAAATAATAACAAATCTAACGTTTGATCGGAAATCAATCGGTTTTATACTATGGGAAACAAGAATACGATTTTTCACTCGGGGACTTGGCTCACATTGTTTTACAATACGTTTTTCCCTGAAAAAAATTTCGATTGAAATATGCATTGTTAAAAAATACGAATTCCGAAAAAATTAATAGGATATGAATATTCAATAGAACCCGAAGAAATTGTTTTCCACATTATACTAGTTTGTTTTAGTTAAAAAAAAAAAAAAACGAAAATATTAATTATAAAAAATAATTTGCAACAATTTTGTATCGGAAGCGGAACGTGTAGTTTTATTCTAAAGTTATGCGCAGGGAATAGTTTGAAATTAAAAATTAACCATTACATCCCATTAGGTACCCTTTAAAAAATGTAAAATTCGCTAAAAATTATTTAACTAGACATTCCAATTATAATATTTGAATATATAAATTATTGTTCCCTCGCCCCTACGTCCGTCATGTGGATGAAAGTCACGGTATATTACGAATTTGTATTTTTCCTCTAGTATTTACTACAATTTCGTTAAAACATACTGCCGTACGATTACCTATTTCCGGGCAATACTTTTATGTTTAAATATTTTTTCAGTCGTAGATTTGAATGGTGATACTTTTTATTTTAATTATTATTGCGGTAGTCAATATGAACGCACAGAAAATAGTAGAACCCTACGTAATCGAATTTGTATACTGTTATATCACTTGTCTTCAAACCATTCGGCACAATGTTCATGCACCGTCGTAATAACATACGAGATAATATTATTATGTAATATTGTAAAGTTACTAAAATATCTGTAACCCCAAATTTCAATAGGATAGGGTTATACTCAAACATTTTAAGTTCCCGTTACAACATTAAAATAATTACTGTCAAGTTATATATAACTATTTTATAGTTTCCGCAATTTACGTTCGCTTAACTAAGTTAGATGCCTATACGTTACAATAACAAGTTTATGCAATTTAATTTTAAGTAAAATAAATGTTTCTCTTGCAACCGTTATGAACGAACGTAAGGTATTTGTATGACCAAATGTAACAAAACAAAACAAAAAAAATGTAACCTTTAATTTTGATTTGTTACATTTGTCACAAGTTAGAACAGAAAAAATTGTGTTTACAGTGGCCATACTTATAAAATTTAACCGAAACACGCATGAATCTCTTATAAATTGTGTAACTTTTTAAAACATTGCCCAAACGAATTGGCCAGGAACATAATAATATTATATTTGTACATTACGTGGTTGTTTAGTTCCGAATATTCCAAAAAGCATTAGTAATGACTATAATATATTCCGTTTTGATTCATGTAATTTTCTATACACTGCAAGCCATTTACTACGAATTAGCGGTTATCTCGGAGGATTTTTAGTGAATATTATTTTTGTTTGTTTAATCGTTATGGAATCATTTAAGCTTTATTTCGCACGCTTAATCTTACTCTATATTGTCTTAAATATCTAATTATAAACATTTTGGTTTGCATATAACTGAAATATTTGATTTACTATTTATAAGTAGTGACAGTTTGAAAATGAGATCAGTGAAGTAGGAAAGGGTTATTAATTTATTATCTAAACACATATATTAAATTGATTACCTTTTCTTGTGCCTTCGTTTTAATGTTCACTGTTACAACTCATAAACGGTAAATCTGACATAATAGTGATACGTTAATACTATTGTTTAATAAATAGTTAAGATAAATATTCTCTGTTTGAAACTGTATTCAATATGGAGTGTGTGGTCCTCAAAATCGAAAGCGATGCGATGATACACAGTGATGGTTTAAGGTGTACTGAGTAAAAATGTAAACAAATTGAAAATATTGTAAAATAATAAAGCTTCAGCATTATTATATAACGATTTTAAAAATCAGAAATCCTACTCACTTGAAATCCTCCAAGAAAATAGCCAATCGGTAATAAATAAACATTGTATAAAAAAAAATCAAAATAAACCTATGTATATTTTTTAATTTTATGGCTGTTTAAGTACAAGTGTAATTATTTATTTCGTTGAGTTTAATCTGTTAACTGTGTATTTTTAAAAATATACAATTTTGATTTAGAAAATAATTATAATAATATTGCACAAAAATTAAATAAGCTCGAATCAGGGTAACAAAGATTTCGCGTTTATGATATTATCATAATATTCTGGATGCATTTTTTTCTTCTATTTTAACTTTAATGGGGCGGTGTGAACTGCGTGGACAGTTCTACTATCCGTTCGACAATAATAAACTAGATAATTATAATAGGTAATAGTATTATGTATAGCCAATGTACAAACTATCTAGATAATATTGTAATCTAAAACATAATCTAGACAACAACATGTGAATAAAACTATAGAGTATATAAAGGCACCCTAAATTATACAATATGAAGTGAAAATGGAAGCGAAACAGTGTAGGCGAACTGTAGAAAATATTACATTATTCTGTGTTAAGTGTAATATGTATTGAATTAAATTTATTTTACTTATTATAAATGTCATTGCTTTAATAAATTAATATTTTCAGCACGTATTTGTTACTATTAGTATAATTATTTTAAAATTGAATTGTAACAATTAAACTAATAATATTATGAAACATTTTTATATTAAAATATATGTTTTAACGGATTTCAAATATGTTCAAATAATTATTTATTTTAAAGCTATACATTGACGAATGGAATAGATTATTTATGTCTAGAACTTAGGAACAACAGTCACCTTCTTTCAACTACAGTAAATAAAATAAAGTTTATTCGTTAATAATAAGTAATACTTAACTAAGTACCTATTAATTATAAACAAAATAATACTACTGATATTAGCGCTGTTTTTCATCTACACAGTCAGTTATTGTAAACAAAGTCCGACATGTTTTACTTCATATTATTTATAGTACTCTTCATAATTTGATATGACGCCTCTGTATACTCTATAAGTGAAACAAAAAATTTATTTAGCAAATACATAGATAATAGATACCTATCAGGTATACCGTATCATCACTATCACGCTGTAATCGTGATAATTATTTACAGCATAATACCTATAATATTTCAAATATTTAATATGTATTGAATCCGATTAATGACCTACGTTCTTATATACATATTTGTATAGTTATTTTAATATATTATATAATCTTTTTTTGGATATCGAGATAACTGAAAATCATCTTTTATCTTTATCTTAGATATATTTTTAGTCTTTATCTCAATATTTTGTATGCCTAGATACAATTATTCGTTATAATATTGGCTAAGACAGTTTATAGTGTTTTAGTAGCTAGTACTGTATGTCAAACGGGAAGATTTATACTTTTCAATGAAATTTAGTACCTAATAATCGTCATTAATATGAGACTATGATGCGTACCTTTTAGTGTTTAAGTTTTTAATCTGTTTCCCGTTTCGACTGTAAGCGACAAAAAAAAAAGTCATATGTTACTGTTAATTTTTCTTTGTTTCGTTGATAACAATATATTAAAATTTTTGGTCTGTGATAAATTCAACATTTTGTATAATGATTATTTTTATTCATAATTAATTCATTAATAATTTTCATACCTATGGGTATTTTATATTATTGAAAATGTTCAAAAGTACAATTTTATAACTTACCGCAAAACGTTTTGTAATTATTATTAATTTATTATATTATCAGTATTAATATTGTAGAGTGTAGCCGAAAATTTTCGATTTACGATGGTTTTAGAAAACAAAAAAAAAAAAAATCGATAAAATAATAAATTGATTATTAGGGAACGGATTTATATACACTTAAAACCTACAAAAGAATAGAGCTTAAAAACGTAGAAAAAGCTCTGAAAATAACTTAAAAAATATTATAAACTGCTCTAATATTTTTGTCGTTTAAAATATTTTTTTAAGTGCTTTAAGTCCTTTTTGTTGATTCTTAAGTGTATAAAAATCTGTTTCCTAGTCATCGTTGACAAACAAGATAAAAATTAACCACGAGGCCTACTGCGATTCCCGCGTAGAACAATATTTGCATGTAATGAAAACATTCATTCAAAATATATATATATATCAATAACAGTCTTCATATCATATTTAATATTATTTTAATCACCACTATTTTATTTTATTGAATATTTTCGTATACAATTTTAGAAACTTCAAACATAATATTATTGTATTCTATTTTTCCAAAATAATAAATCCATAAGTTTGTAGATACAACACAATAATATTAATTAACGACATGCTTAGATGACTAAGAGTATAATAGTTCATTTTTTTAATAATACAAATATGTTGTAGTACAAAAATGCATAGATTATATACCGGTTATTTCTTGATAATATTAGAGCTTAAATAAACGGAATAAGGCGATTGGCGGTTAAACATTCATGGATTCTGGTATTCTAATATTTTCGGTGTCCATATTCACCTCCCCAACTAACCGATAAAGACAATAGCTATCAGATTCAGCCCACATATAAAAAAAAAAAAAACAATGTTGCGATATCGTTAAAGTTTCGTTAATTATTGCATCGATGATCCGTAAAAGGATTGAAGATATGTATAAGCAGAATGTTATTATTTGAGGCGCTTATGTAGTATGTACGGTTTTTATTTATTTTATTCATTATTGTTCGTAATCTCTAGTAAATGATCAATTTTTAAGGTTTTTTTAAACTCATTTTTTTTAGTTTTAATATGAATGATTTGTGCACAAATTATGCAATTGAAGGATATATACAAGTTTTTATTTTATTAATTCTTTAAGCAGTGCAATTAATTCCGTAACCGACTATCTGCAATACGAACGTAATCACAAGTTTTACATTTATTGATAATAATATTATAATTTTAAAATGTACACAGTGTGCTACGAAAATGATAATTACAATTAAAATAATAAGTGGGTATACTTATTAATTTTATTTCTGTTAGTTGTTTGTATTGTTTATTGACTTTCTGTTATATTATTGATAATTTTTTTTATCGTTTTCAAATAATTATTATAATAATATGTAATACAAATGGAATAAAATGAATAAATTAATACAAAAAAAAAAAAGCTGTTTCTATTGGCCATCATCATTTATTCAATATTAAACCTGTTAGATAAATTATATTTCGTTAACAAATATTATATTATCTAAATAATACTTACCTGCATTGTTGTTAATTCACGTATAAAATATATTAATTTGTATAATTTTTTTTTTTTCAAATATATGTGAAAAAAAAATTATAACTTGTACCCGAAAATTACTTGTAAATATATGGAAATTCGAACGTAACGAGCGTAATGCACCGTAAATAATAATCAATATTATGTGTTTATATAATTATTGTAAATAAATTAAAATTATGTATGTTCAAATTTGTTTTCGTTTTGATTGTGTTATTTTTCAAGTATTAATATTGTTTTCTTGGGAAACTACGTACAAGAATTTGCGAACAAGAACGTTAGTTCAAAATCCATGTAAAATCTAGATATTCATTAAACATACAGTTTTAGATCCCACAGAAAAGAATTTGTTATGATGTGTTCGGTTTTTCTCTATGTCTGCTGATATGATTTACACATACGACTTTGTTTAATAAAAAAAATAAGAAAAGAAAAGAGGTGTTGATTTATTTAGCGCATTCGGCGAAAAGTCGTTTTTTTTTTCTTTAAATTCCTTGTAACTCTTGATTTAATTTCGGTTACACCGGACAGATGAAAATTCGAAAACATCTTTGCGCCGATTATTTTTACCAAGTGAGGGGGCAATAAAACAAATTTTCAAGACACCCAGTTAACCCAATTTAGATTTCATTTCTTTTACCAATTTCCTATCAACAACAGTATGAAAAACTGAGGAAGAATATATAATATAGGTTCTTCTTAGAGTGCAAAATATGCTCAGTGATCAGAACTTGAATTTATACAAATTACACGTTTTCGGGTTTTTAAACATTTTACAATTTTAATTTCGTTATTGCGTATTCGGACATTATTTTAAATTTTCCATTTAACCTTATTATGTTTTTAAACGTTATTTTAATCTTATGTTTTCTGTTAAGATGTTGTTTAACATTATAAATAAATTTGAAATTCTACAATTTTTTTTAAATAAATTCCATTGTCATTTTTCACATAGATCGATACAAAATATAATATACGTTTTTTTTTTTTAAAAAAACATCAACAAATAATAAATCAATAACTTACTAATTATTATTGTAATTTGTCTTATTTAGCTTGAAATGTAGGAAAATTCATCACAATTGTAATCACAACTGATTTTTTGTAGATTGTAATATTTTAAATTAAAATTATTTTTACACAAGTATGATAATTCTATTATAAAAATAATGAAAAGTGAAATTAATTAATTATAAGGAATAAATATCTAATTAATATTACGAAATAAAGATAAACTACTGGTTAGAGTACCTATACGCCGGTCAACGAGAAAACGCAACTGGGTGGCGACCAAAATCCGTCTTTTTTCGCGTGTTCACCACCGGTCACTGCGTAATGAGCGGGAGAATTTGATTACGAAACCGCGGAGCTCGTTCATTTGGACGAGTTTGCGTTTTCTTGGTGGCCGGAGAAAAGACGAAATATCGGTAGTACAAACGATGGAATGGACAGGTAAACGATAGATATTCAAATGTCCACATCTGCCAATACATAATACAATTTGAAATGGTATATTTATTGTTTACAACAAACCGCATCAATTATAGTGAACGAAAACCTAACATAATCAAAGTCGAGTTCACACGAAGTTAGTCAGTCGTAATTACTCCACAATGCCAGAGTAATCTCGCCCAGTTCAGTACACTGTGTGAACTGTACCTTTTTATATTTAACCAAAACAAATCGGCAATAAAATATTTCTGCTAATATAATGTACTACTAACACAGGTTAGTCAACTTTAAATTGTTAATACTTATTATATTAAGTTGCACGTGTATATAAAAGAAAAAGCACACACTTTATTCAAAATAACGTTATTTTCAATTTTTTTCTTTTCATATTACAGTTACGTTTATTGCTTATCGTTAATCACTAATTTTATTATGATTATGATATATATTATAATGTTTAGTGGTATTCGATTTATTCCATTTTCCGTTTGTTAATTTCATCAATTTTTTTTTTTTTTTTTTTGTTAAATCGTTATAAATAACGTTTTGAAGCCTTGCTAATAATTAAGTAAATTTATAAACATTTACGCGGTGATTTTTGTTTTTTTTTTTTTTTTAACTCCGCTACCATGTTTTATTATCAGAGAACATTGTTTTTAAATTTTAAAAAAAAGCATTTACATTTGTTATGTTTAAATTTACTTTTAATATCTCGTTATTGAAGAAAGTCTAATTAAACTGTATGAAAAAAACCAGAACTTTAATAAAAAAAGGTCTCGTTTTTTTCTGCGTTAAATCGAATTTGAATGTAAACACGATTTTAAGGTAAAATTATTAAAAAGTTTATTTCCAGTTTGTTGTTTTAGAGTTTTAGATGACAAGTTACAGAAAGTAATCTAGTGGAAGCTTAAATCGATCTTTTTAACCGTCGAATGGTAAAAAAAAAAAAAAACAAAATTATTTTAAAATTTCGTTCACAATTTAATTGTACTGTTGCCTAACACGATGTAAATAAATAAATAAATTACAAAATACAACAATAAAGACGGTCTTATAATGGTAAAACGTTGTTATTCGTTTCAAACGAGAGTTGGAATTTAATAATGTAAAAAAACTTTATACCTACATATTCTACAAATAATTTTCTCGAGATATACATTGAGTAATAGGTATTTAGGTATTTCGTCTCCACTTTTATTATCATTGATCAGTTTTTTTCGCCCTCTTTTATTAAATTATTCCCCGGGAATCTCTTGTCTTCGGGTAATTTTTTAATTAGTTCGTTGGAAAATTACATATTTTTTTTTTTTATTTCAGACTTCAAACGGTATTCGAATGGATTATATCTTTCTGTATACAGCTCTAGGTGCTTTCATCTCAGTACACCCGTTTTACAATTATTTGTCCGTTTGTAACTCGGTGACCAGACAGTAAATTGTATTGCGTATTACAAAAACCAATAACGTAGATTTGTATTTATTTTCATCCGAAGGACAGTATTCGATCGTTATATCAAAATGGCCGTATGACATTGTTTTTAGAAAAATGTTATTCCTGGATAATCCACCTATGTATTCGTCCATGACTTACCGATTGCTTGATTTTTCCAATCAATTAAATTTTTTATCTGAAATATGAATTAAGGATTTTATGAAATTAATGCATACAAAGTATGTTTAGGGATAATTCAAATTGTGCAGTTTATTTTAGATAGGTATAGGATATTTTGAATAAATAATAACATATTAATTTAATTTTGTATGTAATATGCTTTTTTGGGGAATTTGAAAGTTGTGGTTATAGCTGTTTCTACGGTGAATTTTCAGATAGGTTCTCGAAGGATATAACTATGGCAATAAACTTTTGCATATTTTTGTTATTCGTTCAAAACAAATAGCTGATATATACCAAAATGCGGTTATACCTAAATCAACGTCCGTACCGGTATAACATAAAACTGCAACACGTTTGGGTAACATGTTTGAGAATAAAACCGACGATTAGCCAACTATTGGTGATTTGGTATGACATCAAAGGATGTTATTATGGAACACCTAAAAAGAATTATATATATAAAAAAAAAAAATGATGTTTGGGTTTATTTTTTGGGTAGCCGTATTCTTATGACTCGTGCATCTGGCAAATATTTGGCGTTCTTCTATCTTCATGTATCATCACAAGTCATAAGAATGCGAATGGTATGTTTACATCACTCGACACCTTCTTGTAGATTTTCGGTAAAATTGACACTAGTAAAAGAGATTGTTATCAATAAAAAATTTGTGGTATCATTCCCGATATATTCGCCCATAGGTTTTTTATTGTTTTCATTTTATCATCTATCAGTGTTATAGATTATCAATTTTAGTGTACATAAAAATAATACTTACTATATTTACAGTATTATATTAGAAATTTAATAGTAATAATTTAAGTTAGTTTTCGTATTGATGTATAACAGTGTACATATTATAATATTAATTATTATGGAATGAACAAACTTATAAAGCTATTTCCAGCAGCTAAAATTTCTAACAATATAGATAATTTTTCTTTACTGGAATAGATTTTCTTATTGTGATATCAATCTTCACAACAAATGGACCATAATTATTGAGAAGGTATTCAAAGTCTGCGATAGACATTCAAATAAATAAAGAAAAGTTTTCGAACTTTCCAATAGGTTGTTGTAGTAAATCTTCAAACATATCTGAACCATTAAACCTACGAGTTTAAAATTAATTTTATAATTTCAACTTTTCAAGCACAATTTCTTATTGTTTGTGAAACTTACATTTCGTACATTTCACCATTTTCCCTTCGTTTTTTCCGGGATTTTCCCATTTACTGTGAAAAATCCTCGGAAAATTAATAAATAACTTCCATAAAGTACCTTTCCAGTCAAATTTCCTCTTAAAAAAGTTCTATTATTGTAAATCGAAGAAAAATTGCTTGTGGAAAATTTGCTCACAGGAAAAAAAAGTCGTATTACTTAACTTATACATTTCTTAAATTTTCCCGTTTTCCTCAGTTTTTTCGGTTTTTAATATTTGATCAAAAAACCCCAGAGAAAATTGAAAAATTACTTTTTTAAAGTACTTATCTACGCCGATTTCCTTTCAGAAAAAGTGCTACAAATAAAAATCGGAGCAAGATCTCTGGTAGAAAAGTTGTCCACAGAACAAAAAAAAATAAACATCTTTGTAAAATCATAAGCTTCTTCGCTCCACTCAGAATCTAAAAAATGACAAGCAGTATCTGGAGTCAATTTTTACGGTCTGACATGAAATTTGGTCCGAATACACCGGCAGTTCGTCCTTGTCTACTTTTGTTAATTGAATTAAATTAAATTAAAGTTAATTAAATTGGCTAGTTTGGTTAAAAAAATAATAATAACAATACAATTAACGGACGCTCCGATCCGGTTTTGGTCCTTTGTAAAAATGTTATCAGTTCTTGTCCATAAAAAAAGACAGAGCATTAAAATGCCGTTTCTGGATACGACATGAATACTTAATATTATATTCTGAACGCTCTTCTTGAACCGATGTTTTGAGATATCTATACTAATAAATAAAAATAAATAAATAAACATGCACGAAAAACCCTGCAGTTCTCTATCGGTATAATATAATATGCCCTTAGGATTATTATTCTATGACAAAGCATGCGAAAATAATACCGCCCACGCATAATACCTTCATTAGATTATCTCTATTTTCTCACATAGTTATCATTATTATATTATGGTTGTATATTCATATTATACTGTTAATGTATGCGCATTATTATGCATTTAGTCCTTAAAGCCACCGGCGGCGTGATATGGTTCAATTATGTACAAAAATAAATATTAAAATGTCTAGATAAAGATAAAAGATGATTTTTAATAACTAGAATATTGATAAAAAATGCATAAGATAATCGATAGGTGGATAACAATATAAGTATCTAGATAAAGATATATGATCTGCGAATTTCTCTATTAAAAAAAAGACAATTTTGCTAAAAAAAATTAAAAGTGTATCAGGTTTATTGATACACGTCTAAATTTCATAAAAGCGATCGACATAACTCTATAATTAATAAATAAATTATATTATACTATTTGAATATAAATATTAAATATTTCACCTATTATTTTTGATAAATATACAGTTTAAAATTTGTAAAGATTTATCAGAAAGATTCTATTATTTATCTTAGATAGTGGCTCAAATAACTTATTTCTCATTTATCTGAATAAGATAAATGTTGTAGGTGAGAAATTGGGAAGGTAGGATATACATGGCAATTTAATGTACATCGAAAAATGATTATGAGCGGGGTTTATTTTAAAAGGCCGCAATATTTACGATTTTCGTTAAAATTTGTTTTAAAAAAATAAAAATATATCACATTAAATTCAATTTTTTTTTTGACCACTATAATAACTTATAATAAATATTATGTTAAATTTTAAGAATTTCTGTTTGGCCATCAATTGCATCCACAAAGTATCTACCGAATGAATATTACGTAAAAACGTGCAAAATATTAAAATATCTATAAATAACTCAAAAATGGCTCAAATGTTTTGAATTTTACCACGTCTATTTATTGTATAAAAATAATTTTGTTTAAATTTTAAGTCATCACGTCTATCTGGATTTCAACAAAAAACTTCATTATAAAACACACATTTTTCGCTCTGCTCAGAATCTAGAAAAATTTTACGCTAATAACATATGAAGGAATAGTCTATAGGTAACTGTTTTTCATATTAGCGAATTCAAAAATGAATTTCCTATAATCTTCAAAACTTTGAGTGCTGCGTTATTTTTGAAAAAGCCGTATTTTTTTCCATATGAACACAATTCATTCGGGACAAAAATTACCTTAAATCACGACAATAAGATTAGTACCTACTAATTACATTGTTAGTTTAATATCTAGTCATACATTTTTTCGATCCACGAAACAATTCGAAAAAAAAAAAACCGTAATGAATTTATAATCTCATTGCGTAAACGTATCAATATCATGATTAATTCGAATATAGTATCTATCTGTAAATACCTACGATTTTAAAGATGTATACAACTTGACTGGTCAACACTTTACGTAAAATTCACTTTTATTTCGGATTATTTCAAAAACCGTGGCAACCAGGAAAAATATGACGGCATATTTTTAATAATAACTATACGAATAACTATGTTGGCAGGTACACGGGGATTACCGCAAACACAAAAAAATATATAGTCTTCTTATATCTCCTCACTCTCTTTCTCTTTGTCACTCTACGCGTCCATTTGGTTTTCGTCAAACATACCGTCGATGTCGGATGAACGTGCGTGTTAACACTTTCAAATCATTCAAAGTGATGGTTGTAAGTACTCTTCGTACTGTCAAGGACCGTTAGTAAAAAATTTTCCACTGAAGATTACACCATAATCCGATGTTTCAATCGGGCCGTATTATGGGTCTCTCGGGAAATCGAAACTCTGTTCTATGAGAAAGTAATAGTAATATGGTCTGTGACAATATCTTGTCGTCAGCAATACTGTCACGGTTAGATGTATCGACGAGTATAACAATACACGTATTACTTGTAATTAATATATAATCACACGGAGTTCATGAATTTGTTTTACGGAAGAAAAATTGTAAATAATAACTAAAAAAATTTAAATAAATCAATGTGTATTTTGGACAGTATTACTAGTTAATATTCAAATTTTAACTCTCGGTCCAATTGCTATTTCATTCTCGATGTTATCGTGTCGCAAAATATTTTGACGAACATCGGGTGTTCCGTTTAAAAAGCTGAAAGTCAAATACTTTTTGAGCATTTTTACCATAAAACACTCCGAGAAACACATTCGTGTAAAACTGACTTTTAATTTTAATCGGCCACCGCCATTACGGCTATGGTTTTACGTCCACAAGTTTTGCATTTTACTCGTAAACAACTGATTTTTTTTGAAAATAGGGAGAAGCTGCTTTGTTTCTATACATTTTTAAAGAACATAATTCATTGATTCTACATTTTTTATAGCTCAAAACGCATTTTACTTAAATCTTAAGTCTTAAATCTTAATGCAAACAATAAGGAATAAAACTTTCACGGATTATTCGGGAAACCAGAAATTTCGGAAAATGGGGGAGATGCTGGAGTGCATAAAAACTTTGTCCATAAAAACACTACTAACTGACAACGCAAAATACGTCCTTGCCGCCACAATTCGAACAAACACGCGACTCGCGCGCGTTATTGAATTTGAGACGGTCGATTCAATCCCGGAGGGTTGTTGACGAATTCATTGCCCCCACACACACACATACACACACAATTTGCATATTATCCTTTATTTGCATATACTATTGTGAAATCTCGACAACCTGCGGTACTGTCCTGGGTGAGTTTTCAAAAACAAGTCACGATGAAGATGAATATTATTATCGTTCTACATTTTCGCTTAGTCTTCCACAGTTCCATATGAGACGCTAAAAAGTCACTCGATGACGTTATTGTATCCGTCGTTCAGTAAACCATCTTGGACAAAATCTATGGCACTCGGAATCTGAAATTATGAAAAACATATTTTATTAGATAGAAATTAGATAGGGGTGTCCAATAACATTCCAAAAACAGATTGTTAAACGTTTAGTTTTTGTATTTTCATTATTTTAGAAACTATGTATCTTGAAAACAAAAACCAAAAACATTTTTATAAAAGTAAAATCTACATATTTTCCAACAAATCTATTAAACCATTTAATAAAAACATTAAAAATTTAACTAATAAAGTTTTATTCACGAATTTTCCATTTTAAATAACTTGACAAACGTGTAAAATTGATTTCCTAATCGTGTTTTTGTTTTTAATTAAAAAGAAACATAAAATATTAATTTAAAAATAAAATATGTTAACCAGTACTACCACAACGTGTTTCTATAAAGTAATACTATTTCGGTACATATTTTAAAGTTCACTGTAACGCTGTTCTGATTTGTGAAAGTTTCGTTATGAAATCCAAGCTATATCAAATTTAAAACTATAGAATTCAACCCGACCAGCCCGGACTATTTGGTGAAAAATATGCAATCTGGCCCGGCCCATGTAAACCCTTTAGTACCTACGTACAATTTGAGTTTAACTATATCTATACAACAATAATAAATTATGTGTTATTATATTATAGTTCATTCCATCGGTAGTGCCACTATAAATTTATGACAAACACTTTTGAATATAATACTTTATCTCTGGGAAACGTAGTTCAGCGAAAACGCTAAAAATTGACGTTTTTTTCTTTAGTCGTACACGGTTTACTATATACACTTTATATTAAATTATAATAGCAGCTATATTTTATTCCTAATGAAAAAAAAAAAAAAAAAATGGTATTATACTGCGGTCTGTCAAAAGAAATTATTTTTAGAAAAAAAGAATACGAATTCAGAATAAAATACCACTAGAAGACACTCGCGAAAATTTAACTGCACTCATCATTAACGACGATGACTATATGGTGTTGGCGCGTCTGAAAAGGACGTTTTTCAGACAATAAATCTTGACCGTCAGATAAAAAGAATTCCGTAAATCAAAAGCGCGAGAAAAAAAAACTGTCTTACGAAAATCGTATCGTTTTGAAGTATCTCTTTTTAGATAAAGCTGCGGACGACGACTATTTTTTTTTCTCATTGAAAAGTTTGACCCTGGGGCCTAGAAAACGTCTTAATCCGGCAGCGCGCCGGTGTAGTCTCCAGGGGGTTTATCGCGTGTTTGTCCATGACTTTTTTCCTTTTTATTTTCCAGAATCTCGGATCTTTTCGTCGGTTCGCCACCGTTAGGATTATAAATTACTACGGTGCAGTACCAACAATCCGAGATAACTTCGTTGCGATTACATTGATAATAATATTATTATCGTCTCGCTTTTGCATCGAACCGAGTCTCCACTAAGTGTCACGACTGTTGAACACAGTAAGTAACACGACTTTGGAGTTACATGAATTTAGAGGAGGTTAGAAATGGGGGCGTACTTGTGACGAAACGTAGGAAATATGGGAACATTTATAAAATTTACAGTTCAATTATTTTCGATTTTGTTATAAAAATAATCTTAGAGACTTAAAATTTGCACGGAATACTTATATTGATTTTATTAGATTTTTATAGATTAATATTTTACCACAACCTGGTCAAATTTTAATTATTTATAAACAATTGACGTTTCCGGGTAACAGGGTTTTAGTTTTTATTTGGTTTTACGTGGATACAATTATACGAACTAAAATGTTTAAAAACTGTATTCAATATTCACCGTTAGTTGTACTGTAAAAAAGAGCTGAGAGAATTGTTGGTAGTGGTTTTATTTTATACGCGTTTTAAGGCAAAATGTTGACGAAATTCGTACAATCACGGCGTTTCAAAACATTTTTAATCGAACTTTGTTTAGAATCGTATTTCGTTAGTAAAGGTTACAGATCATTGTTTACAAATAGAAATCAAATAATTTTAAATATTTTCCTGTCACATTCCCGACTTTCTGCTTACAACAGTGGCACATCCGTCATTAGTGTAGCGTAATTATTCACTTTTTTTTCATTTACATTTCCGACGTAGTTCCTTTTGTTTTTGAATTTCGGTTTCATATAATAAAATATAAAACGTATAAAATAATATTATGCGACTTCATTTTCATCCGAGCATAATCAAATGTAATATGTGTAGACCGCACAATAACAGTATCAGAACAAAAACGTTAAATATTATTGTAATTTTATAACCGTTCGGAAATCGGACGAATCGTTTTTAGTAACTCCGCATGACGTTATATGCATTAATATAAAATTATTACGATGCCCTTGTCCACGCGTCCGTTTTCGTCGGGTTTAGTTTTACGGATCTCCGAACCGACTCTGCAATTTTATTGCCCATTAGGAGTGCCGCCCGAAATCGGAATTCCCTTTTGTTTCACGATCAAATGGTACGACGACGACGGTGACGACGCACTACCTATAGGGGCAATAAATTATAATAATATTATTCTATTACAGTGGTTAGGTACACTGTTATCTGAACGTTGTTGTTGCAAACATAATATTATGATTTCGAATAGAACGCCGCGTGGGAGTTTACGCGTTTATTAATTTCACGTGCGCAGAACGGAATAATATTAGCGCAACATTAGGATGTTATTAGCGGCATCTACCGTCTACCGTTTTCATCCATACTTAACGACGACCGGACCAAATTTTAGACGCGGAGAGAAGAGAATTCAAATTAAATCGTCTATTACTTTTGTTACGAACATGTAATTAGCATTTATCTCGAAAATATTAAACGATACTTTTGGAGAAATTTCGGGCAGGGAGTCTTACTTCCGAAGTCCTTTACTCCCTCAGATACTCCCTCAAAAATGATGATATACCCCCTCAACCCTCCGGTTTTAACCGCACATGGAATTTATGTACTTACGGGCATCAGATGAATTGTTATTATTTAAGTTACTTATACCTAACCGAAAATTCTACTTACCTGGTCTTAACAGATTTAACATCGGTAGATGTTAAATAGAAACGTATACCTATCTACTTAATCATAAGTTGGTTCTCAGTTTTTCCGTTTGAATTATTTAGATGCCCGCTTACAATTGAATAAACCACTATTACGCGGTATAATGGAGTTTTCAAATCTTTCGCCGTTAGAGGGGCCCGGGTCATTCGGCGGTTTCTCAGATCGATGATAGCAAATTATTATGTAAAATATCTGTGTACGTTGGTCGGCAATTCGTTTTTAAAAAGTCGGTCGCCTCAAGTAAAAATTATAATCGAGTAAGTCAATACCTACAAGTGTGTTTGGCATAGGCAAGCATAAATAAAACCGCCTTATAATAATTGTCCCGTATGCGCACTGTAAGTGCACGTCGCCGAAAGATGACGCGAGCAATAATAATAGCCGTACGACCGCGGCCAGCAGCGTTCGATCGTCGGATGTACGGACAATAATTCTGGTCTGCGACTCTGTGCGTGACAATACGATAATTTGTTGTACCGACGATACCGCGTAAGTCGGTGTCGGTAAAAAAAAAAAAAAAAAAAAAAAAAAAAAACGGTCGAACCGGGTTTTTAGCCAGTCCCGCGCCCGGGCCGTTCACGCGCCGCGGCGCGACCGTGTTGCTCTGCGGACGCGACGCGAGCGGGCGACGACGACGTTTCGATCACCGCCCGGCGACCGTCAGACCGCCCGGCTTCTACTCTCGCGCCCACAGCGCCGTTTCAACCGCGTTTTTAGTTTGGTACTTTCACGCCGCTGCAGTTTTTATTTCGGTCCCGCGGCCACGTCGGCCAGTCCGGCGATTCGACAGACTACAGTATTCTGTCGGTCGGTATTTTCCTGTCCATCGCGGGGCACGCAAGCGCTCTGTCCCCGCGTACCGTGGCGGCGGCGGTTACGCGCGCGTCTTTCGCACGTTCGTCCGACCGGCGGCGGCGGCGTCCGCGGCCCCCGGGCTACGCCGATGTGAATTTCTCGATGTGTACAATTACGAAAACATCAAACGGTCATTATAGCGTGCCGACGTTTCGGTGTGACGATTTCGCGTGATTGTCCGCCGACGAGCGAGCCCGGCCCATCCGCTTCCAGCCGGTGTACCCGTGGCGGTCCCGGATGCTGGCCGGAGGTTGCCCGTGTGCACATAATTTTCAATTGCCGCGTGCGTATCTTTCGAGATCTACCTACATGTATCGAGATATTTCGTTATCGGTATAGGTACTTAAACAATTTCGAAAACACGGGCCTCATACAAGAACACGATGCGAGGGGCACTAGTGCAATGAACCGCCCGCACCGCGGTTTCTACGGCACTGTCCGCTATACCGATATCACATAGAGACGCAGGCATTTGAATGTTTGGTCGAGGTAATCTCGAGGACTACTCGTCCAATCGTCGCGTCGCGCGGTATTGTTTTTAACGACGGTGTACGTCGCGAAGAAAGTTTTTAGCCATTAAAATCCACCTCCTATTGAAAACCATCTCTCGAAATTCGGTTTTAGGTATTTTCCTAAATATACAATATATTATATTATGTTACATTTGTGAGGCACAATTTTAGACCGGACAACGGCGGGCGTGGAACGGCTAGTATATAATATATTATACGCCGAATATACTATTAGTAATGGACTTAGTAACACGGCAACATTGAACGATGAGTGAATTTTTTTTAAAAATCAATAGATGGTCCACGAAAATATTTTGTTCTTTTGAAAAAAAAAATTAAAATGTTGACAATAGTGAGATTATAAGTCATTATTGTGGCGGGCGATAACAATCACGACGTCATTTTTATCGTTGTTATGTTATTGTGTTTGTTAATAAATAATCATTATTTACAATACGAAAAAAGTAATACGCAAATAAAATAATAATAATTCGTATCTATCGCACTAGCGATGCGAGTTCTGTACTCAAAAATAACCTTTATCACAAAATACCGTGTTCCCAAGTAAAACTTTTTCTATGTTCAGACCGAAATTGATAAAAATTGTATAAACCGACTATAGTACAAAATGATATTTAAATGACCATATCAAAAACTACGAGTGTTAATCTTAAGTATATAAAAAAGATCTGAAACTGCTGATTAGTGTGCCACTGTTGTAGATGGGAAGTTGGGAAAGTATAATACGTAAAGTTATTTAATATTTATGTCTGTAAAAAAACAATTCAATGACCATTGCCGACAAACTACAATTCTGGGTTGAGTTCTTATATTATTGGAATTCCGCAATTTATTCTTGCGATTTTCATCAAAATTTGATCTTAAAATTCTTATAAAAAAAAAAAAATTAAATTACATTTAGCTTTTTTTTTCAACATTATTTACGGCTTATAGGAAATTTTGTGTTAAATCTTCAAGCGTTTTTGTTTGGTCAAACAGTTTTATCCACATAGTATCTATCTAGCACCAAATAAAACTAAATGAAAACCCATAAATAATTTAAAAATTGCCAAAATATTTTCAAAATTTCACCATGTCTAGAAAAGACTATTATAGATATTTCATGATGATTTCAGCTCTTTATGATAAATTTAGCGATCTACTATAAAAAAAACTAACATTAAAAATAACGAAATCATTAATACCTACCGTAAACTATCCCGTATTTTATGTTTTTTTTTCCTGTTTTTTTCGAATTATTATGAAACTGTTTGAAAAATTAAAACACGATTATCTTACCGACCAACGACACCTAGTATATAACAAAAATAGTTTAATATTTTATTATCAAAGCAAGATTTCTGTTAGAAAAGTTGTTAAAAAATACAAAAAAAAACAGTATAACCGATAAATTCCTCATCACGCTCAAAATCTAAAATAATATCAATTATCATCCATTGTATATTATTTTAATTGCCTTTACTCCAGACGCGGAATTAATTAAATGCATGCACTTTCGTTCGAACGATTCGTCAACGAACAAGCACCATATCCTACACTTAAGGCGACATTTCCTCGGCTAGATTATTATGTTTGTCGAATATTCGGTATAGTGGCCTCAGTATTATAATTGTTAAATTGTCGAAAATCGCATACGTTCGGTTAGGTCATTTGTACAAA
Source organism: Cinara cedri (assembly GCA_902439185.1). NCBI lineage: Eukaryota > Metazoa > Arthropoda > Insecta > Hemiptera > Aphididae > Cinara > Cinara cedri. Next base: position 454,133 of record CABPRJ010000005.1, read on the forward strand.
TGTGATTGTACACGAGTCAAAGGACGCCCGATATCGGGGTATATGCCAAGTAATGTGTATACCCGCGTGCGAATGGTCTCTATTATATTATGGTTTTTACGAACATTTGACCGTGTAAATTGATGGAGAAAATGTAACGTCGGCAGCTGTTGTCAGTGAAATTGACACACGATTTCGAGGTGTACCTAATGTATTGTACTATTACGTGTTCTTAATTTTGTTATCGGACCGAAAATCGGTTTACGGTAATATTTACCACTTTTCTCGGTGGCTGTTGTTTTCCTCATTCCTTTTATCCCCCATAACAAAGCCCATCTCTTCGATCCATTACCTGCTACGGTGTTTGTCGTACCTATTGTGTTTCAATTTCGGTTTTCCTATACGGATTCTGCATACGCCCTCTATTTTGTTTTCCATGACTATCGTGTGATATGAATAATAATGTTGAATAGAACGAGATAATCCATCATTATATTATTCTGTCAGATGCGAAGAATAAGACGTGGTTTTCGGTAAACGAAATAAGTTACAAGATTGCGTTTATAATTTTTCGATCCTGGTTAATGTTATGTTCACAGTCACTGTCGATTATGGCCGCGTAAAATGCGTCTCAAGTCGACGATAAGTAAAATACCGTGTCGATATACGCGAACCGACGACGACGGGAACGGTGTTGACGGAGACGAATGAATTTCCAGTCGATAACCGGAGTCCGGAAACAATATAGTCGTTTACGGCATGCGGCGGCGCATCCGGGATTTATCAGCGGGTTAGGGATAAATATATTAAAATAAATGTACAGATGATAACCCGGAGAAAATGTATTTACATTTATTATAAAATATATTTTTCTTCGGTTGTTTTCGCAAAATATATAATTTTGTAGTGCACTTATTTATACATAGGTATTCGAGTTTGTATGTGCAAACGACGGGTTGGACTGGGTAAGATTGGCTCACTGTACGTGAGATATTACGGCGGCTTCGACTAAACTGTTGACCACGGTAAATTTTGATAATTGTTTGTGACCGAAAAATACATTACAATATTGTTCGTGTTCTTTTTTATTATTATTGCCGCGAATTTTCTCATAATTATGAACTTAAAACCCATACTTATATAAACGACCACAAAATGATCAACTTTTTGATTGACCATTAAATATAACTTATGATGACATTCGTTTCGAATTTTTTTACATTTATCTATAAGTATAGATAACTCAAAAAGCACAGAATTTCACAAAAATGTTACCGCACATAGAAAATGCCAATATGAGTAGATATTTAATAATTATTTAATATCCATACGGTAGTTTTTGTCGGACATTCACGTAATTTCACATATGACCAAATTGTTCAATCTAGGCCAGCAGTTTGACCCCCATTGGACAAACTAAATATTATGACAAAAATATTTATTGTCCCCGGATCCAAATATCTAAATTATTTATAGAATATATAATAAAGGTGGAAAAAATGTACGTATGGCCCCCAAAGACCAATTATTTTCATATCATATCGTTTTTATTAGTCGTTTGAAAACCTATATTATAAATTTATTTATTTTGTTATTGTTTTTCCCCCGTTTTGTGTTTCCATTGACTTTCATTTTGTTGTAAAATTATTATTACACGGAACTAGTGTACTATAATAAACTTCGTTCTGAGTAATATATAGTTTTGGTATAGTATCCAGACCAATTACGTCGGAAGCTCGCAATTTGTTTCGGATTATATTTTTTCATGCGAATTATGAGAATAGTTTATGAGAATATTCACGTTTTATTGTACTTTAGGACTCTATTAACTGTAACAAAGTTCACGAATTATGGTTTTATAAATGACATAAGAAATTAACGAATTAGTGGCATGGCGATACGACTATTATTATTACATGTCGAAAACAAATGTTTTTACATTTCACAGTTGCTAGTTTTCATCAAAAGTTAAAAGTTAAAATTACTTGTGTACTTTTCATTTTCCGTTTGTTTCAATCAAGCGAATTCGTCTGTTAATAAATAGTATTAAATTACAACGACTCAAGAACATTCGACAATTTAGTTAACTTTATAAATAAACATAAACGAACTAAATATCTATCTATATTTCGTTTTAATAATCAAAAGGGATAATAAAATTAAATTTTAACAATACAATTCCCATTTTGTATATTGATTACCTAGAAATTTGTTTTCTTGTAGCCTTTGAGAAGTTAAGGAAATTATTCGATTATATTTTCATAAAATTAACCACGTTTTATTATTAAATTTGTATTTTATTAACTATAGTTTAATATGTTTACGTTCACCTTCGTCAATATATGCTATAAAACAACTTCTGTAATCAACTTACTTGTTGGCGTATTATTGTATCCACGAATTAAAATTTTTACACACAATTATTATTGCGTTTTCGGTTTTGTTCAGGATGTTTCTAAAATAATACAATCAATTATTTTTTAGATGATCTTTTTCAAATAAATTACGATAGTTATTATTTGTACTAACTCAGATTGAGTGGTTACATTTTATCTTTATATGCTGTTTATAATAGTTTCTGCCCCATATTTTCATTTTCGACCACATTTACGTATTCATTACAATGAATTGCATTTTAAGATAGTTAATAGGATCCGATTCTATCATAATCCTTTCAAGTGCATCTATCTTATACATAATTTTATCGTGACCTATGGCGTTTATATTGCTTTGTACATTAACTTCCATTTCTTGTATTTATTTTCCCGATATCTGTCCTTGGAACGTGGAACTCTTTATTTCATTAATCGCATTTTTTTACACGGTCGTGCTTAGAATTTTCGATGGTTTCGGTCAGTAAAATATATTGTGTATACATATATATATATATATTGTTTCAGAATTTTTGATCTGCCAATCAATTTTTTTTCTCATAAAACTACATGAACACTAAAAGATCTCGAAATCATCAAATGGCTATGAATGACGACCTACCAGAATTTTTTCTCGAAATTTGATCTCGTCTGGATTCGAGAATTTTAGTTCGAGTAAAAAGACTGGAATCGATACTAATAGGCGTATGCAAGTTTATTAAAATATTTTATTGAATAGCAGTAGTTAGGATATTCGTTGGTTGTAGTAAACAATATTTTACAATATCATCAACAACCGATGGCATATTATAGATACGTTCGCGACAGCGTGTATTGTGTACGGCGGTAAAATGAAATAACGGTGAGCTTTGCAAAGTTATTCAATCAGAAAGTTGTACGTTTTCTGAGCGATACCTACTGGGCTACTGTTACCGTTGCATTAATGCGTTGCAGATTACTTGTTGTATTATCCGAAACGGTTTTTACTTCGTTTTAATTGAATTTGTTCAAAACTCGTATTGTAATATTTATTCCAACTACTATGTCTACCTGTGTACTATAATGATTTATGTTTAAACGCATTGTTGTATAGTATCGTTTAAAATCGATTTGCGATCTATATGCGTTTATAAACGTCTAAAAACCGTACATGTCGAATAAGCCATTCAGTAATATAATCACAGCGCAAGAATTTCGATTCGATCATAAAAACCGACTCGTATACTTTCGTTAACAAATAAACGTCAGCACGCGCGCTGTCCACGCTCTCATAATAGTCCAGTGTTTATTATAACAATATTTATGTTACTACATCGACCGCCGTACCGTTTAAAATTAAACAATATAAAAAAAAAAAACTTTCATCCCTGATCGTCGTTTAATTTATTTCTATTGCATAACACTGTTACGGACAATAATAATATACGACCTTCACAGTTCTATGTTCACTGGAATATGTTTCTTTGTCCATCTCTTATATATTTTTTGTCAATACGAAAAATAAAAAAATTTTCAACTCCGTTTTTTCGTTTTTTTTTTTAACGAACCAAATGTGTGAACGACTTCACAATAAATTTTATTGAGCAGATATAGTTTTCTTCGAGTATAGAAACTATGCTTAATTAACTAGTACATTGGAAAGGTAAAGGTTAAAAAAGTTCTAAGTTTGTTTTAAAATTTGCAATCAGTAACAATCTAAGTGACTAGTATACTTATTTTTCAAACAATTGCCTATATATATAGAACCGAATGTAAATAAATTGAGCTTTATAGAAAACTTTGTAAATTCAAAACTTTACGTATCTACCTACCATGAAGTTTACCTCGATATAACGAAATCGAATTGTAATATCGAGACTTGTATACTAAAAACTTCGACCGTTTGTAATTAAATAGGTTTTCGTCTGTGATAAATAACAAAAATAAATAAGCAAAACAAAATATCTACGAGATGAACGACGATTATTCATTGATAATTTCTTAGGGATACTATTTCGTTGGACTTTCTGTATAAAATTAACGACTTTAATAGAAATAATTATAATGTATAATAGATACATATTAATTTTTATTCTTCAAATTTCGACGCGCCATTTATTTTAAACTTAAAAAAATCAATTTATTATTTTTCTGAAATTGCATTATGTAATAGTTTAATACCTGTAATCTGATTAATACAATTTATGAGCTGTCTATGTCTGTTCTACATTTAAAAAGTAAAAACAAACCTATTCGTATATTATAATATGAAAACGTAACCGATTCTAGACGGATATTGGATGACAGAATAATTTATGAGTACCTATGTAATTACAAACTGTCGAAGTTTTCAATCGACATAATTATAATAATAATATTATTATTATTACTATACGCAGGATAACCACTTGTAATGAACTTGTAATCGGAGGATTTTAAGTAAAATTGATTTCCGTTTGTTGGAATCGTTTAAGCTTTATTTTTACACTATTTTCAATTTTTCCCCTCAATATGAGCGTACATTTAAAATTGTTCAATATCAACCTACCCTTTTAAACGTAAATCAGAGTAGAGGATATGTTTCTAAAAATGTTGATACCTATGTTTAACACTAATATCTGAGTTACAACAGTTTAACATTTGGATCGGAGGAGTAGATACGGGCAATATTTGCAACATGTCCATATTTAGATAATACATTGATAATCCTTTTCTATTACTCCGATCTAAATATTAAACTATTATATCACTCATAAACAGTAAATCTGAAGTTAGTATTATCAATATTATAAGGAAAAAGTCATCTACATGAATCTCTGTTTAAAAAAGCCGGGGGCGTCCGATTTTAAAACTTTAACTATATACTTATTTCTGGTAAATTAGTAGATTTTAAAAATATATATAATGTTAAATTAAAGCTTAAACGAGTTAATAATGATTTTAAATAAACGAAAATCGAGTTCGCTAAAAACCCTCTTAGTAAATTGTTGATTCATGATGAGTGGATCGCCCTTTATTATAAACGATCCGTAAAAATATGTTCATTAACGGTTTATATTAAAAATTGACATTTTAGACGCATTGCATTATGCACGCCGCCGGAGGAATTTACTTCTACATTATCAACCGGTAATGCGACAAGGCGTTTGACTTTTGACGTTTTAAAATTTAATATTCACAACAAAATATATACCGGATTAATCGGTGCACCCATCTGTGTATTAATGTCTGTTTGATTACGTTTAATTCCAATCTACATGCATTTCTTATGATTTTGTTGTTATTATAAGAAGAGCGTTCGCAACGTTATAAAAAATTCAAAACCATAGGTACCTATGCGGCTATACTTAGCTATTACTTTTTTCAAATAACAACGAGAATGGTACTTATATTTCCAGATAAGCATAATATAACATGTATGATTTACCTGCATTGTTTTATTATTATTTACATACATAAGTCGTGATTGTCGAGTAAACGTTCGACCCGGATTCAGATTTCCAATTAGATAGGTATAGTCTTGTTCTTGCATTTGTTTCTTCGATTATAAGATAACGGCGATATTTCTATATAAGTATCTTCCGCGGTAATTCGAAAAAAAGTGTGGTTTTGCCGTTGAACGATTTGAATATTATATTAAAATAACATTAAGATTTAATACTGTAAATATAAACATTGTATGCCGTTCGTTCAGAAAGAATGTCAAATAAGGATGTAACTTATATGATTTACGGGAGTAGATCTTTATGGTGGACAACCGTACAAATAATATAGGGATAGATAAACACAAAAATCAAGAGAAAACCAGATGACAGAAGACCAACGTAGTCATTTATAGGACGAATTATATTGGTTTTAGAAAATGGATCCTACAAGGTGTTAAAGAATGTCACTTCGAATAATAAAGATTCGAAGATTTGTTGTATCATTCAACCAATCTATGAAGTAAAAATTGTTTACCAATAATAATTCCGAAATTTCGTTAATACGAAAATTATTTCCGGTTAGCTCTGTAGAATATCATAGTGTTAATAACGTTTAACACATGCTCATCGCCTCGAAACTGTCGATAAAATATCGGTCACCCCCGCTCAGCAGAGCATTTTGTTGTATTCGGATAAAATGAAAAAAATAATAATAACAAAAATCGCATTCACCAAGAGTAATGTAATAATATAGATGACGATTCGTCAAAATTGTGTATATTTTCACGATTCACGGCTAATAACTTTAACAATATTGATTTTTTTTTTTTTTATCAGTTAGACGAAATTGTTTGCTCGTAATTGTTCAATTAAAATCGCTGCTCGCAAACTGGTCATTTTCTGTTTTTTCATGAAATAAGATTCGATGATATTGTTACAATTGCATAAAAAAAAAAAAAAAAAAAAAATAATAAGAATACTTCCTCGGAAAATTTTAATTCACTCTAATATGTAATAGCTACGAACAGAAGCTCTCAGTACATACATGCACCGTGGCGTGTTTGTTTTATTTTCGTAAGCCAATTTATTTCGCCAGCGCTTGATTTGCAGCGGACGTTGTAAGACGTTGTAAGTACAGTGTACACGCAATAACGGAATACAATCCGAAACCCGAGACCATAATGTATACGAGTGATTTTACCTACATTCGGCTCCTTGTCTTTCTTCCGTTTTAATGTTACCGATTTATCATTGTTTAATTATGTCCACCAGTGTTGGTTGACTCTCCGTAGCTGCACATCGCTCGCTATATATACAATTAATTTGTCGAGAGAGAAAACACGTGATAATAATGTTAGGTGCCTATTTTATCACGAGCGGCTATCGAACTCTAGAACTAAACAGTTAATTTTCTTATAATTCAATAACTACTAGGTAGGTACATAGTTTGGTGTGCATTATTTTCGACGTCTTGCTCGAAAAACTCGGAAAACTCGGAAATATAAAAGTACTAATATGACAGTTTTACCGACTCGTCAGTACCACTCGTACGTAAAAAAGGGTTATTTTTAGTTAAGTATAATATGATTCCGTCATATAGATATATATCGACAGGGAACAAAAAAAGGTCATCAGCAAAAGATTCCTATAATATAAAAAAGACCGATAGAAAGAAAGAACTGATTTTACGCGGCACACTTCAAGAACGCTCACACAGCACACTGGTTTAGAACTACTGAGTTGGTATTAAGTATACCCTGAATTATATATATACCTTTACAAAGAAAAACTCTGTGAAAATTGCATTCCGAGAACTGCGCTTGAAATTCGCATCCTATGATCTAAGACCGCAATTAACTAGCTTTTAGTGATCAATTATTTGGTGAATATTAATTATACCCACTTTATATTCACCCAGTTACTATCAATAGAAACGAGACTGCGGGAAATCTACAATCATCTCGCCAGCCTTCGTTATTTGTAAAAAGAGGGGTAGTGGTAGAAATGAAAGTAAGAGATTGAGTGAGCGTGTGTAGTATTGACTAAATTATATCGTGAAAAAAAAAGGAGTTTAATAGCTTATGGATGGGTATGCGTGAGGTATGACACATGGTGCTATAAAATGAAACTCTTACTGCGTGGTACGTATAATACGGATACGCGGCGGTTTGTTCATCGATAAACATGTGTGTGTGTGTGTGTGTGTGTTTATTATACGGCCATCGTCGCGACATATACAGAGACATACTAATATAAAGACATATCATGTTTAATATTGACCGGCAATTACCTACCGCACGGGAGTATTTTATTCGTTTATTTGCGTCTACGTAATTTTTTATCTACTACTTTGTTCTACTACGAGAATATGGAAATAATTAATTACCTCGGTACACTGCTTAAAGTTCATTGCTTAATACGTAAGTAATAGATATAAGGATGCATAGGTTTCGATGAATTGTTACAATAAACACAAGTAGGTTTTCTAACCCTTTTTGTCATCAAGTCTTCTATGCCAAAAGGTATGTGACTCAGACGTCGGGTCGCTAATAAGTGACGATTTGCAGGAGAATCATCCGTTTAGTGTAACAAATTACTAGCCAACACGTATTATTGTATAGTCATAATGCTTAGAAGTAAGTACTATAATACAAAATTTACAGACAGTCGTTTATCTTGAGTGACGATCACTGACCTCGTATGTTGGGGGGCCTATGCTCAACACTGTCAAGCGTAATATATTGTGTGTAGGTTTATAATAGGTTATGGGAAAAAAATAACAGACACGTTTAAATTTATGATAGAAAACAAGGTGACAATAAGTACAACTATCAGATTTAAGGAGATATGGATTAACCAAATACATCACCCGGCCTACTGTATCTGCAACTGCCGTATAGGTTTGGAAAGATGTAGTTAGGTAGTAAGGATTTTGGATGAGTAAAAAGAGAGTGCTTTCGCTGAACGAATCCAGAGAAGTGAAGATTCGATGGAAAAGAATTACGAGACTCGCGTCTTATGCAATACGCGGTCCCCTCTCTGGCGGCTCCCATACGTTCGCCGCAGTGACTACGGGGGATGCCAGTCGCGAACAATGCGCGTGATTAATTGTGAAATAATTTATGGCGTATTTATGTGGCGACACTGATATTTTTAGTGATTGGACTGGTAATTGTAGGTACTACGTCACTTTGCTCGTTTATTTTAAAAATATTTGATATTTAATGTCTAACAATATATTGACGTATGAAAAAAAAAGGTTGAAAAAGTCCAAAAGTATTTCCCATCCGTCCAAAACAACGGTCGGCAGTTCGAATTTTGATGTTTTATACGATATGGAGTCTGGAGAAATATCAAAAAATGTTTTGTATTACTTATGCTACTAATTAATAATCTCAAAACTCAATATTAGTTATATACGAGTAATACTAATAATAATAATTAATACTTAGTTTTATAATCTATTAATATTAGTTACGGATAACAATTTTGATTTTTTTATTTCCCTATTACTTCCTAAACGATCTCAGTTAAGGTAATACATGAAAATTAGCCAACCAACGTAGTAAAAACCCAAAATATGACGGCAACTTGTGAGGGCATGTCACGTAGAAACTAAAAATTTATACGATATACTTGGCTTGTATAATGTTGTTTTGCATAAATATTAAACATGGATATTTTGAATAGTAAATACTGTATTCAAGAAAGGTATTTTTTTAAATATTCTAAATAGTTGAAAAATATAACTTACCGAATTTTTCAATTTTTTTCAATACTGTGATTCATATAGTTTTCAAAAGTATTTTATCTTAATTAAATACTTTTTGTGATACTCGTTTTAAAGTGTGGTGTTTTACTATATACTCCGTCCTTTATGTTTTTTCTCCGAGAACATTTTTTCGATTAGTTACACATTGCTCCAAGAGATGCGAAACTTCTATCCGGTACTACTTGATTGAAATTATTTTTAAAAATTCTAATAGTGCACCCCCCCCCTTAACCATTTATTTGTTCACAGAAAGCACTTTTTTTTAGCTATTTGACAGAGAATTACATTCGTCAATAGATTAACTTTTTGTTTATAGAATTTATTCTTAAAATATTGTTGTAAAGTGTTCAAATATTAATTTTGAATACTATTTATTGTATTTATTCGAATATTTATATTTTATTCTGGTTACTTTTACTATTTAAGAATTAACATACTTGGTGTAAAGCTATAAGTGGGTGAACATTGTAATAGTAATTTTTATTTTAATTTAAAATAATTATTGATAGTTCCATAATTAATAAGATACGGGATATGGGATAAAATATGGGAAGGTATTCGTGGATTTGTATTACAAAAAAAATAATCAAAAAATAAAACGCCTTACGTTTCACTCAAAACAAAGAGTATGAGGTGTGTTGAAATATTTGAAAATTAGTTGAGTTACACGTTCCCCTTTTACTCGCACGGTACTTTTATCCTCCCCCCCCCTCCAAACTGACTACTGGTTAGAGACCTGAAACACACTAAAATCTCACTCTATTTCGATGTACAATACGAACTTTACGATTAATCGGAACCTGCAGACCGTCAAGCCGAGTCAGGTTTATGAAATCAACAAACACAATATAGTATGTAACGTGAGTGCACTCGAAAGTCCAAACTCGACGAAATACATCACAGAATAGGGGTTTACGATTATTTCCACTTGATAACTCAAAATCGCTTCCAAAGTTAGTATACCGAATACCCCACACGTAGTATACATAGATATTATCCATATGCACGTAATATTTCGATAAAACTGACTTAATATACTCACAATTTGTTATTTTTATTTTTATGCAAAATAATAATATATTTATTTTGAAATAGGTACCCCATATTTTTCTTAATGTTATGTTAAATCCGCAAAGAGTCCCGAATAAGTAGTATTATCATGAATTATTTGAACAAATGCACAAATATAAGTAATTACATTTTTAAAAATTACCTAAATAAATTGCTCCCACCTCGAATAACATAGTTTGGATCACGTGACTGAACGTGCGTATTCATAACTTGACAAACTACACTAGTATCATTTTATTTTCGAATTTTGAAAGTGCACTTCGGGCGTTTTCGATCAAATCAAACACTTTACATTTTTAAAGTTCATTTTTTGTAATAGTAAGAAAATGTTGGACTATGAGAGTAAAATCATTAGATGGTCGTCTAATTGAAACCATGCGTCCACTGAGGCGTATATGGGAAGTGATTTGATGAGTAAATTTGATTCATGGACAAATGAAATTATCTAGTGCCCTAAATAAATCAGTTCACTAATCCGTGAAGAACTATAACTTTATTTTACTACATTTGGAATAAATCTTAATAATAATGTTAGCGTATGTTAATACAATTTTATAATAAAAAGCATTTACTGAATAATTGCTTAGTATGTACGTTATTAGTTACAAAAATTATATTTAAAATTTTTGGCCAAAATTTAGTTTTCCATTTCAATGTATGTTTGAAACGGCATTGAATGCATATATTATTTATATTTCGTTTTTCATTTATTCGGGTATCCATGCTCAAGATAATATAAAACAAAATATTCTGATTTTCTGTTCAATTCTACAAAATTAGTAAACACGTTTAAACAATATTATAGAGGTCCCTACGTCTTTTGAAAATAAAAATAATACTAAACTCAAATAAATACAAAATTAATATTGTTAGTTTTTTAATAATAATATTTATGTTTATTGTCATTCACATTAAGTGATTTTTGTGATACCGTTATATTAGTCTGAATAATATATAGTAAATTAAATTTTTATCATCTGATATTCAAAAAAAAAAAAAATGATTTGTGTAATTTTATTCTATGGCATTAGGCATACTCATAGTTTAATTAAACTAAACGGAGGACACGAATATTATAATGCTCGATTGTTTAAAACAGTGATTTAAGATTAATAACGCCGTCCATAAAGAATCAAAACTGTTCTAATAGTATTGCACACATTAAAAAAAAGAATATTATCTGAATTGATAACATCTATCTGTACAATTTACCGAACCAAAATCGAACCGGTTAGTCGCATAATGTTGGTATAATTAACAGAACCATAAGCACCGTTGGGCGTACCAGTAACCCCCTAATTTATATAGCCGGTAGCGCGCTATTGATTCGGTCAGCCGCTACAAAATGTTTATGCGACCCGCTCCAAGTGTGCCTAGTCGGAAACGATATTAGTTCATCGTTATCCGGACAAACAATTTTATGAATGAATCAAATAGGCAATAGCCGTTTTCCTAGTTAATTTTTTTTTTTCTATTTCTTTGAGAAACTATGGATCACCGACATACAATAGTAAATTAGATCCCTCATATTATACTAGCTGTCTACTACTACTTGACATTTCCCGGGCCACTTTTTTGTTGAATCATATTATTTAGTACAAAAATATAGTTGTTTAACACGACTTTGCTCGTGTTCAGCTTACATGTCTGTACAGTTTAGTGTAACTTCTACCGGGAGCCTCCCATCACGAAGCAATTTGACCTTTCCGTTAACTGTTTGAGTTACTTTGCTCTCCTCACCATTAGGAAGCATTTCCCGCTCGGATTTGCCCATGTTAATATTGAAGAAAAACATTTATTTTAGATTTTGAGCGAATTGAGGAATGTATGGTTTTTAAAGGGATATTTAAAAAGTTATATGTACAATTTGTTTTTTTGTCTATAACAAATTTTCAACCGTAAATCTCGTTTCGGTTTTCAAGTGTAATAACTTTTCTGTGTGGTCTGTTAGCTGTGTAACTGTTTTAAATCATTCATTTTTTAAATTTTCATAGTGGTTTTCATGATTTTTTAAAAACACGTAGAGAAAAAGGGAATATTTACGAAATATATTATTTTAAATTTTGTTATTTTTTGTTTCAGTTTAAAATATTCGTTGACTTGAAATTCGGACAGAAAACTTATATTTGCCTTTTTTAGACGTGATGCAATTTTCATATTTTTATCATAAGTTGAACTTTGTGATCAAAGAAAAATAAAAACTAAGTGTTATAAAACATTTTTTTTTTTTAGAATTTGAATATCGAATTTTCACTTAAATCGTAAATATTACGATCTCAAAGTTTCAAAACATGTTCAATCGAACTCCGCTCAGAATCTTTTTAGGTTAGAAATGATTAATTTTTACGTACAGATATATATTAAATTATTCATTATTTCCTACTTTCCCAACTTTTCGTCTTCAATAGTGGCCCACCAATCGTGCGAAGTATGTCTGTCTTTTTTTTTAAACTACAATTTCCCATAATTCACTGCTTTCACCCCTATTCCTATCATAATTATGCAAAACATTACGAATAGTTATAGTTACAATGGATGTGGTGACGTCGATTTTCTTATCTAATGCTAAAAAAAAAGTAAATGATAAAATTCACACTGCAAAATTATAGAAAAACGCATTGTGGAATCGTTAAAAAATGGTTAAAAATTGCGCACTCGTTAATTGTCGTACGGGACTTTCGAAATGATAAGGAGACTTGTGTCGTGAGACGTTTTACTGGCTGCCGTGATGGATGACTCGCGATGTTTTAGCCCCGATACAGAAAATATAATAGGTATCTGTTCCGAATGAATTTAATTTTCACCTACAATTACTATATAATAGCACTATTGCACTGGTAGCAGTTGGGAGAAAACTGTTTTCTTTTTCTTCAAGCCGAACGAAACGACGTCGGTTCCAGATAGTCGGTTATTTTTTAGCCTATAAGCGTATTATTTTAAAAGGAATACGTAAACGATTACAATTTTATCATATTATTATTACAAGTTGTGCCGCCTGGTGTTGCCAATACTAATATATCTACATTAGTCGTTAGTTTTTATTATTTAAAAATAACATTTTTTTTTTGAAAATCCTCATCCAAATCGGTAAAATAAATACAATTTAACGTGTATTTTCGTCTCTTCGTAATTAATAATTAAATTGTGATAAATACAGGAAACGATACACAAATGTCATACAATTGAAATAAAGTTTATTTATGGATAATGTTGTACGCTTTTCTATTATTACGTGATATTCGTGTAACCGAAGTCAGGTGAGGTTAGATATGAGAAAATTTACCGAAATCCCCGCAGTGTTAACCACCCCTAAAATGTTGAATATTTTAAATTCGGCTTCAAGGTGTACATGGACCTCCCAGACCCACTTCTGTATACGGATTGGCGCATACATCTGATTGCGACAGACTTGGCTATAAGCCACAAAAAACATGCAAATACTTCTTTTATTATTATAGATTAATTACATTATGTATAATAAGTTTACAAAAAAAAAATAATAATAATAACGTAATAGTAACGTAACACGTGCTCAAAAGAAAGATTTTTTCTTTCCCATAAGTACAAATTCGCATTACAATTATTGAGTAGGCATACAAGATTAAAAAGTATAATATTATAATATAGTTTCGTAAAAAAAAAAAAAAAAAAAACAGCAAACTTAGTCCAACAGTTCTCTAATAAAAAATATAACGAGAACAAGTAATAAATAAGTTATCTTTAAATACATGTATATTTTAAACAATCTAATATCTATTGGTTTCATTTTATTTTTTTTTTTTTTTTTTTTTTTTATGCGGAGTAATAAATAAATTTTACAGTAAATATTATTATGTGTACATGAATTAAAATAAATGTAGGTAGAGATAAAAAAAAATTCTGATCAAATATTGTGTTCGCGATCTACGCACAATATTTATACGTACAACATATTGTTACTCTTAACACAACACAAAAAACAAACAAAAGTGTTTGGAACGGGAATGTTTTACATTTAATAATACACACACTTAGATTATATGCGCGTGTATTATGTTACAAGTTATATCAAACAATTAGTTATTTCCTTAATATTTAATGTCTATTATTTGATGGTTTGGTTAAACCGTTTTACGTACAGGACGATTCGTTATCACAAACTAACTAATAATAATTATCCACGAAGATTTCGAGTAAATTATCTGATGTTAAGTTTCTTTTTTCTACAAATAAAACACATCGTTTAATACTGTCAGACTCGCACCAATATTCCGGATGCGTGTTTACAAACCCTATTTGATTTCGACCCAATCCGTAACGTATCGGATTTCATTTTAAAGAGATGTAGGATTTTTTTTTTTGTTACAAAAATTCTACTTGTATTTCGTTTTCAAAATATCAAACACACGCTGTGTATGTTTGAATCAAATTATCAACTATTGATATTCAATATTATAGTGACCAGTAAATTAACACCGATTCGAAAATGAGAATATTTGTCAAAACTTTTTTTCGATAATACGCATGACGTTCTAATATAGCGATTATATCGAACGTTGAAAACTAAAAACCGACATGTACCTATTTCACGGTTTACGGAACGAGAGTAACATTTTGATTGTATACCTAATATTGTAAATAAGATCATCCAAAACGATTCGTGTTGATGTAATGACCGTAAAAAATATCCACAAAATGTTCGTACAAACAACCGTTGGTTCAAATGATAACATAATCTCTACGACGTATTATATTACCCGAATCAAACCACACAAAGGTCGTTTTGAATATTTCGTTCCTATCGGAGCCCTTCAATTTGTGTACATAAAGGTAAACTATTGTAAATAAAGCAATAGGTATGGCGTATATAGCGTGCCCAGCCCAATACCCGAGTTGAAGATAAATTCGTTAAAGAAAATAAGAGTTTTAAAAACTTTTTTTTTCTTTTCCACCTTCGTTTGGTATCTATTTTGTTTGTTGATTTCCCCGCGAGGATCCTAACAAAATGTATAAATACGTTTGCACTACAGACAAATGATTATAAACGAGAAAAACAACATGAAGACCAATCGAACAAATAACTCAGTTTCCCGTCATTTTTTTTTTTTTTTTGTTCGCAACGAATACCACCAATACCCACGCGTTACTATTACAATTATTTATTATAATATTATTCCGTAAATAGGTTATAATATAATCTCTGATATACATATTTTAGATATATTACATTTTTTTTTTTCCGGACATACAGTTTAATTTCATCAATTTTATTTTATATATACCGTAAAATCTACCCTAGCCACATTTTTATCCCTGAAATTAATTTTATGGTGTAACTACCGATAAACCATGTTAAAAAAAAAAAAAACAATAATAATCATACAGTTCTATGAGAATCTAAAAATATTAATGTCCTGTGATCTCTACTATTTTTATTTTAATATTTTTTTTTTCGTTTTTCCATTTAGATTTCATAAAAAAAAAAAAAAAACAATATTCACTTTGACATTTAATGTAACTTTTTAAATTATTAAAGCGTTTTTCACTAATGCTTTTTCAATGTATTATCTGAATATAGTTAGGTATACGCATTAAATTTTGTTTTTGTTTTAAAATACGATTTCCGAAATAGCCGTGTGTTTAAATTGCCGATTATCTAAATGAAAAAAATATTTTTAATTCGCTAACTCGTTGATTCGAATATTTTGTTTTGTTATACTCTAGCAAGGCTATCGATATCGTGACTGGTTAAATATTCTTTACGGTTTAAAACTTCGGTTTGAAATCTGATGAAAAATTTAGTTGAAATTTAAAGACGAGAAGAAAGTATTTTGTACGAAAGTCGAAGCGAAAAATGTACTAAATATTATAATAAATTATTCCGTATAAAATACAATAATAAACTGTGTTTTGCGAATTTCGGTCGGTGTATTATCCCGGAGAATCCCCGGGGGATTTTCGAATATCGAGGAACGTCAAAGTGTCAGGATATAAATAATAAATCGGTAACAACCAAAGTCCATTTGGTCGGAGTTCTCCACCAACAACCGAAGTAAACGATATATCGCGTACGTTTCAACTATAACACGGAATGAAATGTAATCGGAAAAATAACCAGATAAATGTGTTCGTTTTCTTCGTCTTGGATCAAATATATATATATAACTGAACAAAACATTAGGTGAGATGACGTGATCCAATAGCCCGTGGATTAGACGGAAGGACAAACTAGACGTGGACTTTTAATTGCCGGCCGGTATCCCTGGGGGTACAGAGTGTTGTTCTCTCTCACGCCTCAGCCTTTACCTGCCGGTGGTACACTCGACTTGCGGTCCACCAAACTTTCGCCCCGTAAAAACACAGCGCCATGTGAAATGTGGCGCATACTCGGTAAACATATCAAATGAAACCGTTTACTGATTTAGAAATGGTCAAAAAATAAATAATTATATTTTATCGGCACTTCCGAACAATATTACCTGGGTCTTGACAAATGTAGAAATACAAATTAAAGAATATCGGAAATTACGAAATTGAAGTTCTCTGAAGTTTCACTTGTATTAGACATATGAATGATGTCACGAAACATAATTCTAATTTTATCTTAGAAAACTTGAAAGATTGGAAATATTTTAGTTTGACTTTCAATTCTAGCACTGTTATTTTAACCGTCTTGTAAATTTTTATTTTCGTTAGATACCGTACACTTCTGATAATCACCCCTAGTCACTTCAGTTGTTGTGTATAGTCCCGCGTATCATATACTGTATATATCTGATCCAAGTAAAAGAAGAAGGTTAAATATGGCTGGACTATATTATCATCAGTTTATTTCTCTTGGTCCACTTTGTACGAGCACGCCTCCTAGTCTTTGGGTCTCACTATGTCCCGCGTATATAGATCTATGGTTTACACACGAATAGTTGCGAATTTATTCTTGAATATGACGTAATTTCTCTAAAAATAGATAAGTATTAAAAAAAAAGGAATATTAACTGAAAATTGGCAGTGATACTTCAAACTAAACGTTAAATTTATATCATTAAAGACATTTATATGGGTTTTTTATGTTGGTTTTTAAACAAATGGAATGTACATGTAATATTCATATCGTGTTTCCCGGACATTTCCTAGGTTACTGTTTTTGAGAAGTCATCTCCTACGTTAAGCACCGCACGCAGAAATAAAAACAACTGCGGCAGCGGAAAACCGTACATTTTATATTTTAGCCGACACGAAATTATATACAAACACGACTGACACGTGATGGCACAGTACATATTCTAACAAACACACTAAACGCATTGCATATACTACAGATTAATTTTACACGAGTATGTTGTGTGTTAATACAAGCACGCCCGATAAAAATCAAAATAACCATTGAATAGGTACGCGAAATTAAACTGTAATAATATGCACTTTGTTTATTCGGTCCAGTATAGTCTCTCGTCTAATCGTTTCTGTCAAAAGTATAATTATACGTGTTCCTCGTATATGTGAAACGCATATAAATATAAGTAAAATTACATTTTTTTTTTTTTCTACTAAACTTATTTAAATGAAGCGAACGCTCCCCCTCTCGACTGGTGGTATTTCAATGTTTAGTAGACTGTGGCAAACTAACCAAATTTGCTAACTGACGTGGGAACGAGTTATTTGCCAACAGAAAACAAAAGTGTTTAGATAGATAAAAATACCTGGACAAATACTACATAAGCCTCTACCAAACCTTCCGGGTTGTTAGTTGTCCGTAAGAATGCTTCCAAGAAAATATATTAGCGGTACTTTCTACAAACTAGAAAGTGATAAGCTTAATCAGGACGACTGTGTATCTATATATTCTATTGATGCTGGTCGTATAAATATTTCTCGAGCTGTTCTTATAAATTAGTCCAACCCTGGGTCAGATAATTATTTGTTTAAATAAAATTCAATTAAAAAGTAAACGATATAATATTATCACTTGACTTATGATGAGCTATGATTCACTATTATACAAATGTATATAATTTTACAATATTTATATCACATTTAAACATAATTTTTACCATCATAAAGAATAAAAAGTTAGTATTGTTTTTGTACACGGTTATAATATTGGTGTTATGTCAACGCCTTTATGTTGGGCACACTGCCGTTGCTCAGAGGCAATTTTTGCTGTGATTCTTCGTTTTCGACCAGTTTGGAATTTTTCATTACTTCTAACATAGCTTGTAGTTTTAATACGTAATCGGAATATGCCGGACCGCACTTAAGGAAATCGTCCATGAGTTTTTCTATGGTGGTTTTTAATACTCGCATTTCCTACGAACACACAAAACAGAGTAAAGTAGGTAAGGTTTAAAATAATAATACCAAATACGTCTTGGTGGAGTTTCATAATTTTAACCATGTTCATAATTAAGTCGTTGATTATGTAATGATTGTAAATTTAATAAGTTATACTCCGAAAGGGTAAATTTGTTTATAATACTTAGGATATACATAGTAGCTGATAATACGATAAATCGAGAAAATAAAATTGTCAGTTTTAATAATATATAAAAAAAAGTGCTGCAAACACCGATTAAATTGCATTTAACTAATTAATTATTATACTAAAACTATAAAATATTTTAATAACATGGAAAGATAATACAATAATATATTGGTTCATGTCTTTTTTATAAAATACATATGAGATTTTTATGATTATTTTGATTCAATTTATTAATCGCTCTTAAAAGTTATTGAAATGTTTTTGTAATACATCATTATTGATATATTGAATATTATAACTATTTTTTCGGTTTCTTTTTTTTTTAAAAAAACCATTCAAAATGTATTATGTATGTATTATTTTTGAAGTTAAAAAATAAAAATATAGATCTATATTGGTGCACATTAAATATAAGAAAATATTTAGTCACCGACAGAAGCTAAAAAAGTAAATTAAAAATATTATAAATTATATTGTATACATGGTAAATAATAATCAAAGACGAATAACAAAAATCACACTTTTAGGCCATAAACAAATGGACTCTGTCGAAAATAATAACATAATATGTATGTAAGTATACTAAAAATATCCAGAGGAATAGTATTATACTCCTATACGTATTAAAATAATATATTCGTTGAATATTTAAATCATATTTAAAAATATTTGTATGTTCAGTTTTCAATTACTCGGCATGCATCACAATAAGTTGAAAACTATAGTTAGTTCTGTCGGAAAACATAAAACGATAGCAAGCAAAAAAATAATATCCATTATTAAAAGAAGAAAATAAAAAATTAAAAAACAATAAAAAGTCGGCATCGTAACTCGAGAGCTCTAAACTTTATAAGAGAATGCGAGGCTTAATTAATCCTATTGGGGTATTAAAACATTGTCGGTCTGATAATAGTATTGTAGTCGATTAGTCAGGTCAAGACTACACCGATCAATGCGAACTGCGGAGTAGAAAAATAGGTATCGCTAAAGACTTACATTATTATTTATTATGGTTTGCGTGGCTATTATCTAGCGTTGTTAAACTAAACAAAACATGTTGAGAAATAAAATACTTAATACGTAACAATATTATCTGGGTATTTATCAATTGTACCATCAATGAGTATTTTTAAAGATACGATATTTTAGTTTTATCTGGACGTACGATAAAATATAGTAGGTCATTATCTAAATCGTATATTGAATGATTTTATCAAGATAATGTCAAAAGTGTTCACAATAATAAAACGTTCAGCGTCATAAAATTATAATATATCCATAAGGTAATGTATTATTCACGTACCTGGCATTCGGTGCTTTCTTTGTTGTCGCTTATACTTTCGTACGAAGGATCTGAATGTTTTTGTTTGCTGTTAAACTTTAGCTTTTGCGCGGGCATTTTATGAGAAGACGTCTCCTCCACTTTGTGTTCGCCTTTGTATATTATCAAAGCCTGTGGGAACAAACCAGTAAATAATAATCGATATCCGATACTATAAAAATAATATTTTAGACGGGTACTCGTTAATGTCCGAAATCTGGAAAGTGATATCTAGAAAATGAAAATCTGGAATCCGGCCTTTTACGGATAACGAAATCTGAATCATATAAACCTCGAATTTAAAAGACCAAAATGTACAAATCTGGAAAGTAAAAAATCAGGAATGCACAAAATCAAGAAAAATAAAACTTAGTAAAATAAATATTAAAATTTTTGAATTTCAACGAAATTATAAGAGCGAATGGAGATGACCGCATGTCCGGGTATAACTATGTTTAGAATTTACAATTAGCAGACTATGCTCATTGCAGTAGTGTCAGAATTGGATTTAAGTAAGACAAGTGGCTATTATTCTCCCCTCCTCCCTACGAAGGGTCAAGCAGCCGCATTCGAGTAAACTAGTGAAACCGACAGGCGTAGAAAACCATCTCTTGCACTTATAATTCGGTACGTACCAGATTTATTCACTCTACGCTTTTACATTTCAGATTTGTGTGGTTTAGATTTTGATGTATTTTAAACACTGGATTCCAGATTTTGACTTTTCAGATTTATAAATTCCTAACATGTACACTATATAGATAGATTTATATAGGTGTCCATTATATGGACATTAACAAGCTATTAAGTAGGTACAAATAATATTTCATTTATTATTATTAAAATTAGTTGTTATATGACGTTTCGGCTATGATGCCCATGTGTAATATATCTATTACATAATATTTAGTACTGCAAATGAACGATCGAGCGTGACACTGTAAAACTATCGGCTTCCGAAACCATTAAGATCTCTTAATTACATACATTTACCGTCAGAGTACACCACACTCTAGTTGGTAATATTAATTACGCGCAACACCACCTAGGACACCACACTCTAATCGACTATGTCGCTAGAGTGGCGGACCGTGGATGGCATGCGGCACACTTTACGCGTCAACAGGTCATCATCTCTGGATTCGCCCAACAGAAGCATTCTTCTTTCTCCACCGCTATTCTATCCTCCTCGACCTAAATGGACAAACTGTCTTTTTCGGTTTTAGTAGTTTCAGAACAGAAGGCGAGCTGTAGTATCTCACGGAAGGGCTATTGCGTACAATTGCGTAGTATAGGAAGCACTCATACACGTTTACTTAAACAAAATTTGTAAATTTAAAAAATAATAATGCTACTCTATCATTTTCTACTTCCCCATAAGTTGAAAATTCAATATTTATTAGATAGTAACTGCATCTGCTATTTCAATTAAATAATGGCACATACAAATCTTTTATATTTTTGATCGATCGTAATAAGACAAAACTCATTGTTTAACCGTAGTTTTGTTTACTTTACTATAAACTATTAAAATCGAATATGTTAATGTTTGTATGTATATTAATGTATTTAAAATATTGTTTTTCAGTTAAATGTAAATTTTTGTAATTTCGTGTTAAAAGGTATCGCCGTACAATGTTTAAATTTACAAACTCAATAGCAAAGCTAAAAATATATTATAAATAAGAATTCAAATAAGAATTAATCGATTTTATTTAATTTTAATTTATATTGACAGAGATGTTTTATTAGATAAGTTAAGATGAACAGTTGAGCTTCTTGCATTTATATATTATCAACTGTAACAAGTTGTAAGAGACAAAAATATTATTATATAATTCAGCATATATATACAGCAATTCCGGCTGCCCCTCGAGGATAAAAATAATATCAGATAATGGGATGTAGGAACGTCTGAACCGAACAATATACAAAAAAATGAAAATGAAAACATTTTATTTGATACAAATTGGAATGGGGTTTCGTTTCAAAATTATTTTTATTGAGATATTGTTAGGAAATTTTCAAATTATTATTAAATATTTTTTCTAACAATTGCTGAAAGATGTATGTAAACCATCAGCATTATTAAAGCATAAACGCATTATGTAAAACTCGGTTAGGAAGTTCAGTTGTTTTGCCTCTGGGTTGCTTAATTGATTTACTGCGGATTTCCTAAGTAAGCTCTTTTAATGAATGTTATGATAACTGATTGATCTCACGTTAATTGTTTGTTTAAAGACCAGATTTATACTACGGTTTAAGATGTTCGTACACAGATAAGAGTTATTAACAAAACATGTGGAGGCCACATGACAAAATACTATTTTCCGAATGGCCTACGCTAATATGTTCTATGACGAAATCTAGGACAAACGCCAACAGTGACGTCTCAAAAGCTATCGCGGTTTTTATTACAGATAATTCAGCAGCAAAAGCTGTTGTTTTCGACGGAAATATTTCTATATAATTTTTACGTTCATTATTAATGTTCATTATAATATATATTATTTAAGTTTATTACAGACGTTGTTTTATAGCATGTATTGACAAAAGTGAATTTATAACATACCAACGATAGTCAACAAAATACAAATTTAATGATAAAACATGGTTAATTTTATGAAAATATAATCAAATAATTTTCTTACCTTCTCAAAGGCTACATGAAAACAGATTTCTAAGTAATCAATATACAAAATGGGAATTGTATTGTTAAAATTTAATTTTATTATCCCTTTTGATTATTAAAACGAAATATAGATAGATATTTAGTTCGTTTATGTTTATTTATAAAGTTAACTAAATTGTCGAATGTTCTTGAGTCGTTGTAATTTAATACTATTTATTAACAGAAAAAATTCGGTTGATTAAAACAAACGGAAAATTAAAAGTACACATGTAAATTTACCTTTTAACTTTTGATGAAAACTAGCAACTGTGAAATGTAAAAATATTTGTTTTCGACATGTGATAATAATAGTCGTATCCTCGTGCCACTAATTCGTAAATTTCTTATGTCATTTATAAAACCATAATTCGTAAACGTTATTACAGTTAATACAGTCCTAAAGTACAATAAAACGTGAATATTCTCATAAATTATTCTTATAGTTCGCATGAAAAAATATAATCCGAAACAAATTGCGAGTTTCCAACGTAATTGGTCTGTACACTATACCAGAACAATATATAACTCAGAACGAAGCTTATTATCGTACACTAGTTCCCAATAATAATAATTCTACAACAAAATGAAAGTCAATGGAAACACAGAAGAAGGGAGAAAAACAATAAAAAAAAAAAAATAAATAAATATAGATATATATATGTATACAATATAGGTTTTCAAACGAACTAATAAAAGCGATATTATATGAAAATAATTGGTCTTTGGGGGCCATACGTACATTTTGTCCACCTTTGTTATTTTGTATGATATCTTCTATAGATAATTGGGTCTAGGAACAATATATATTTTTGTTATAATGCTTAGTTTGTGTAACGGGGTTAAACTGCTGGCTTAGATAGAAAATCTCGGTAATATGGGAAATTACGTAAGTGTCCGATAAAAAATATAAACTGCAGCACACACGAAGCCACAAATACTTCAGTGGTCGCAGGAGTACTTGAGAATCGAAGCAACATTGCTGGTAAATAAATTGTTCTTCGTTCATGTATTAAATTTAAAAATTATACGTCGCTTAACGTTTGGTAAATAAAAATAAAAAATGTATTATAGTAATTTTGGAATATTTCGTTCCATTTGCCGAAACAAATTGTTTTGAATCTTTAAGTCTAGCAAGCAGAGCGCAAAAATATATCACATATACATACATTGTATGTAGGTATGTAGGTATCCTGTTGAAATAAACAAAAAAAAAAAAAAATTTATTTCATATTAATTCCTTTTGTTATGTTAATACGTTTTTATTCCTATTGTTATATAATATACATAATATATACACATACTAGGTGCGTAAAAACATTTTTCAGACTGAATTGTGTGCCAACAGAGTGTCGTAATAGCAGTAGGACAAGCACCTGCAATTGGGATTACTGACTTCTGTAATTTCTCTCGTGCAAATGTGTTTTTTTTTTCAGATTCTCTATAACATTTATTCGTTTCGATGTGGCCTATGTTTTTCGTGTGTCTGTGATTTAATTATGAATCTGAAAGAAGATCTTTTTGGTTGGTGGGAGCCTGGTTTGAAGAAGATATTTATTCTTACATTGTGATGACAGACCTCGGTTGGTATATAAATTCAACATTCGTCACGTGGGTCATGGTAAAAACTTATAATTTAACAACTGAAAATGCGCCGCGGTGACAGCAAAGTTCGTTCCAAGAATGTTGACAAAAGTCAAGGATTCAAAATAAATCCAAGTTCAGGTCAAAATGGAAGAAAAATCGTCTTTCGTTCCCCGTAAAAACTCGTTAGTTGATCTTCTTTTAGATTCATTACAAAAATAAAACAACAAAACGAAAAGAAGACAGTAATACCGATCCTACTGCTCTATACAACTATTTATATGGATGCATTTATACAAATAATTTAAACAGTTGTTTACATATTGATTTCAATTAGTCTTTACTATAGAAAACAACGGACTATCTATTTTTTTCATTTCCAAAACAATACAATGTACATGGAATTGATAAAATTTACTTTGAAATATCATAAAAAACCCTTCCAATGTTGATTATTGGTTTCAATACTGCATTTTTGACGAATGATTTGATTAATTTTGAACTTATAATTTAGATAGTGCTATAACTCAATTTATTTACAAAATCGTTTACCTACCTAAAATCGATAACTAAAATAAATACTAAATATTTAAAATTCAAATATGATATTTCATAAATATTTGTATTTAGGGTTATTTAATTTGTACTTTACCTTGCTGCCGAATAGTAGGCCCAATAGTACCGTCGCAGTGAGTTGAGCGTGACAAAAAAATATGACGTATTGTAAATCTGGATTGGCAGGGTATTTTAAAAATATCCTGAAAAATCGATTATACATTATACATCATTGTTTGTATAATATCATGCGCAACATAAAACATCAACAATAACATGAAATTGTTAAAAAATAGAATAAGTATGTGGTCCGGGTAAACCTGATTCCACGGCATTGGTTTTATTGTAGTTGTATGTCCGTCATACTTGATGGGCTTATTTGAATTTTTATTTGGTTTCCACGATAAACCGCCAAAGTGTTACAGACAGACAAACGTATTCCGACTTTTTTTAATACGATTTTACCTACGGATTCCCACATACAACAGTGACCACCCATAGTGTGAAACTGTGAAATACGAAATAATTTAAAAACAAATGTAACATTATAATATTACATACATTCGTAAAATAAATAGAGAATATAAAAGGTAGTTGTAATCGGTAGTATTAATAGTTATTGAATTCAACGAACATACGGGGCAACGGCGATGAAGATTTGGATCTCTAAAGACTCAAAAAGATTCAGATCGGTGGACTGATTATTAATACAGCAATACGAATAGTAGAAACTAAATGTATACGCACCTTTATTGTATAAAAATATCAAACGCTTTTGCTAATGTTCACTGTTGCTCTTTAAGTATAATACTGTTACACAATATGATCTTGATTTGTATACCTATCTTCGAGTTTATTTGATTCAATTACACACGTATAATATTTTACGTATTGCAATTGATAATATTGCTTTGAGATGCGTGCACGTGGGTGTATTTTCGTATTGACTTTTACAAAAATATGATAAAAAAATGATAGTTCAAATTTAATGTTATGCAAAACTTATCAAAGAAAAACCCCTTTCAAATAACGGCATTTTTAATATTTGCGTAATATCCATAAAATTAATTTAACGGTTGTCGGTATATAATATCAGGTATATGGCGCAAAAAAACAAAAAACACAATGTATTAAATACATACATGGGTATCTGTATATACAAATTGCACAATATTGTATTATTTCATTAAAACATAATTTTTTTCTACGGGGATGTTAAAATGACAAAAGTCACATTTATTTAATGAATGCATTATATTTCATATATTATTTGACGAAATGTATTGCATATCATGCGTCCCTAAAAGTAGGTACCGGAATTTGATGGCAGGTAACTTCGGAGTAAACGATTTATTGGAAAATCGGATGAAATTTTCACTGAACTATGTAAGTACCGACCAATAATACTGCATGCACACGAATATGACTGCACGAATTTAATGCATAATATATTATAATATATAATAATATAAACGAGTATATAGCTGATTAATTGATTTTTTTTTTTCCATATGGCATAATGAAATATTGAATAGTCGACAAATCTTGTATCTGTATACCTAATATTGTTGATGTCGATTGATTGAATTTCAAAAACAAAGAGCATTAACAATATACATTATATTATTAGTAGTTTTCGAATAGTTTCGATACGATGCATATTTCTGTGATGATTAATTTGTTTTAATTCTGTATAAGTTCCATCAATCACAATATCAATATTATAGCATGTATCCATACTGTAACTAATGATAAAAAAAAATAAAAAAATAAAATAATAATTATAGATTCGGTAAGTACAATTAATTACTGTTAAAGCTTTACGTGTGTGATGTCGAAAAAAATTCAAAGTGCAATAATACCTGTATTGCCTGTGTATTATAATATGTATAATTATGTCAATGCTGTTTGCGCGGGGCGGTAAAGAGCAATAATAATGTATTATATAATTTGTATAGATACATAAGACTTAAACATTTTGTCGGCGAAGTAGCTCTCACATAATTGTTCACTTATTTTCTGGGAGTATTTTACCGAAATATCTAATCGTCGAACTTTGCACATAACTGTCGTATTACGTTATGCCGTTATCCGTTCGTGTCGGGCAGTGTTTCTCGGATCACTTGAAAAACAGTTAGGTACTTATAATAATGACATTAAACGTCATCGGTACAAATTTTTCAAGATAGCTTTCATCGACTAGATATTTTGTATAGCTGTTGTTTACGCGTTTACCTATAACTTTATCGACGAATCAGAACTTGTTTTAATGGAAACCGTAATACTAAACCGTCTTATAAAGGTCATCATATCACCATTGAACGATATTTACCCCCCTCGACCATATATAGTGAATAAGTCATTTTGTTTGTCTTCTTGACGCACGGATGAATTTCAAGTTTAAAGTAGATATATCGATAAGTACGTAGATATTGTGCCAACAAATGACAAGTTGTTATATTTAGTAACAAAAATGATGATGGAAGATCACCTTATATACGTAATTTCTGCCCAAATATAATTTAGGTAAGTAAAATTTGTGTGTGCTGCCAAATTATAACAAAAACTACACAGCTGATCGATGATTAAAAAAAATATTTCTCACTTCGTTCGGTAAACGAAACGAAATCATAAAATTTGAAAGTGTATTATATTTTATACCTGTATAATATTATTAAGAGCTTTATTAATATTTAAAAAATAAAAAATTCAAATTCTTTAAAAAAAATCGTTCGATTATTGTACTTACATTGATACGTTGAGAAACACGGACATGATAAACTCATTGTATATAGCAATGGAAATGAACCGACTTTCGTTAAAAGCAGACGGTGTTTTCCGAACCATTACGCACAATCGAATACCCCAAATTAAGAATACGACTTCCACTGAAAAAAAAAAAAAAAAACACTAATAAACATTTTAAAACATTATTATCCATTTATGTAACTATTATAATTTTAAATCATATTTACAAATATTAACAACCAAAATTATGTCAATATTGATATTTTCCCTGGAAGTTTAAAGAATAATTCTTATTAAGAGACTTAATATTCAAAAAAAAAAGATTCTTTTAAAAGTTAAATATAATTATAGGTTATAACCCATATCGTTTTAAATAGGCCTCAGAAGTTGATGACGTTAAAAGATCATTAAATAAATTACCATGACAAATATTCACAAGTCAACGTAAAAAATGATTAATTAATGATAAAAATTAAGATTTAAATACACAAACAACACCTATGTGTTACTTTTAACGAGAAAAATGTAACAAAATTATTAAAATTATGTTAAATTGAAAATTTGTCCAATTAATTTTAAATAATCCTACCAATTCACTGTGTATTACATTAAATTCTGAAAAAATTATGTTTATTTAAACTCGTGTATCTAAATAGTAAATAAATTAAAAATTGTTGCGTTTATAACAGTATAAATATCTATTAAACATATAATATTATAGAGTATCGACTAGTAGGAAAATGATAAAAACGACTTAAAACTATTAAAAATGCCGAAAAAATAATGTGAAAGTAAAAAAAAAATTTTTTCAAATCGACATGATATTGAAATACAAATTGGATAAATGCATTTTTAAAGAATACAAATTTCAAAATAAACAGTCTCGAGCACTAGTCACGAAAAATTACAATTTTGGGTACTTGTAAAAATATAACCACTTACGAATTGAAAACGAGTGATCCCACCAATCCGTCGGACAAATATCCGTTTTGAGATTGTCGGCCGTACGTCCAACAATCGTATGCGGCGGTGATACCATGGTCCTGATAAACAGTATCACCGTGACGAATGCAATCATCAGTAGCAACAGTTTAATTAGTTGTTTGTCGGTGATGCGAACGGTCTTTGCCGAGTTCACTTTGAACACTTGCGAAACTCTGCGAACAAACAGATAAAACGATTGCTTAATGGTTTATGTTGGTAAAGGTGCTAACAAATATTCTAAATAACATTATCAATGTTAAAAAAAAAAACTGACATACTTTGATGATAAGTGGCCCACTGTCTTAGGAGAGAAGTTAGAGAGGTATAGAGGAAATTATATGTATATTTGTACGTAACGGTTAAATATTTCTGACGAAAAACGATTCTAAATAGAGTTCGGTTACACATGTTTTGAAAGGCCGTAATGTTTACGATTTGAAAATAGTATATTTCGTACATTTTCCAGTTTTTTCTGCGTGTTTTCCCAATTTTTTATGAAAACTCCCGGTAAAATTAAAAAGTACTACTCCAGTCAAAGTTCCTTTCAGATAAAGTACTACGCTTGAAAATCGGATTAAAATTTCTTTTAGAAAAATCGACCACGAAAAAAAAAATATGTCAATCATTGTAAAACCAATAAGATCTTCACTCCACTTAATATCTAAAATAATCGAATATTATGCTTACACTTTCGATTAAACTCACAATTTTAACTTTATATCGATTACGAATAAAATTAAAAAATATCAAAGATTTTACCAAGAGAATCAATTTTCTAGTTCAAAATACTGTGTTAGTTAAACAATTGTGTTGCGTATTAGGTTGATACAAAAATATTGACGTATCTACCTGTAAAATTTGGATTATGAATTTAAGAAAAATCGTTGAAACGCAATACGGAGGCCATCTCAAGAACAGAGTAACCGAGAACCGAGTGGTGGAGTTCGAAAAAATCGGTTTTTCACTTTTTCATTCACATACGTACGGGGTAATATTTACAAGGAAATGTTTGTTTTGGCTCGAATCAATATTAAAATAATATTATAACAGAATTTCCTTCGAACAATAAACACGCATGGCGGTAAGGTAATCTCCTCAAAACGGTTGCGAAAATACGACGTTGATGCGCATGATAATAATATATATGGTTCTAGTGTTTTCTGTATACGGTCAGGTTATTTTCGAGGTAGACAATAAAATAATGCGTATACCCAACTCGGTAATAATAATTCAGTAGGTAGTATGGCAAGATAAAGTGCAATTTAAATTTATGCGATTGTTAATTTTAAAGCTCTTGAAAACGAAAAAAACCGTAGGAGACGTACAAAGCATAATTATCATAATAATATTTCCGACGTATTCAAATAGTATTTTATTAAAAAAAAGTTTTTCAACTAATGTTACGTAATAGCGAGTTTCAAGGGATCGTGCGATTGGCGAATTACAGAAAAATAAAATAAAAAATTATTAATCCCCTTTCACCGTGAATACGTTACAATATAATAAATATTGTCGTTTAAAATGCAGATAGGTAAAACAACGAAATTAGTTTTGATTTCACAAACGCGTACTTCCAAGGCTTGAAATTTCTGTTACCTGTAGTAAAATATAGCGATAAATTAACATGACCGATTTCCATAAAAACTACCTACTGCAAAATAAATATCAAGTAAAAAAAGTCAACACATCAAAATTATCGACACATTATTTTACTGCGCGTCTGGAAACGTGTATGCTATATATATATATATATGTGTGTGTTGTACGAATCGTATAAAATGTCAATTATTATTTTACAGATGACCGAACAGAATTCTATTGCAAAAAGGATTAAATAAATATGTAGGACGACTCGACGAAATGGTGATTATTTTTTGAAAAATAAACCACGGTATATACAGGGTGTGTCATTTAAGTGGGTGCATTCATTACCTCGGAAAGTATTATTGGGGGGGGGGGGGTTAAAAACGCTTCCTGGTTTTGATTTTCAAACGTCAACTTATATTTCAAAATACATTAATCGACAGAGTAGTAGTAAAAATAAATTTTTATGTTAAAAATGGCGGTTTCTGTCGATCCATTGACGGGATATTCCTGCACTTTTACGTTTGGGTCGGGAGAGAGTAGTGGTGCATTATTAAAGAGCCGCGCGCCGTGCCACCACACAAATGATGTTTCATTGGTATTAAGGGTATTGTAGAATTGTAGAACTGCTTGTTTCTTAAATTTTCTATGAAACAAATTTCGAAGAATGCTAATAATTCCCGTAATAATGAGCGTACCAACTTAAATGGAACACCCGGTACACACATTTATATATGTATTATGTACACTCCAACCTTATAGTTGTGAGAGGTATGCGTGATCTCATGTAATAGTTTAAAAGGGAGCCCGGATCCCAAACGGTTGAAAACCTTTGGCGTACAAGATCACTCGAGAGCGTTGGGTATAGTAAATTGGAAAGAAGCGGTGCGAGATAATATGTGGCATTATATTGTAGTGGTGGTCAAAACCTAACCTGTAACCGAACATGATTGAATTAAATTCAAAGGACGTGTGTCGTGTGCGCTCACAGAGCGATTAAAAACGTAACATTTAGTGTTAATTGCCGTGAAGTTAATCTGGACTACCCATATAATTATCTGCATACTCTCGTATGTAGTCCTAGCGGTACGAATCGTTTAAACCCGCCTACCGGGGTATTGGGTAGTGTTTTCAACGATATAAAAAAACGTTTTACGAGTATATAATTTACCGACTCGGGTGACCCAACGTACACGAGGTGTATGGGGATTCACACGTACGTGTGTGTTTGTGCGAAAGTAACAGAAGATAACAACAGCTATTTATGATATTTTGGCAGAAAACACTGTAACGCGGGAATTATTTCCTGCTGGTGGCCGACTATATTATAACAATATTATTAAAATGGGAAGTGATAAAACGAATAAATAAATTCACCTCCAAGTTTTCAACATGAGCGCGCCGTAGGTGAGAGAAAATCCAATTTCCCGGAGCCAAAATCTTGCGGTACACGTTACCAAATTCGGTGTCGGATACATAACGATAATCTGCAAAAAAAAAAAAAAAAAATGATAATAATAACAATAAAGCGCGAAAACACTATCTTTTTTTTTTCCTTTTTATTTATTAGATCTGGTACATTTTAGCTTTATGCTCGAATAAACGTTTTAATACGCTGTTAAGACGACCGCTTATAGTGTGAACTCACAAAGACAAGTCAAGGTGAAAACCTTGAATTTTAAATTTCCATTTAGTTCTTTTTACGTTTTTAGGATTACAATATTTATTATTATTATTTTTTTTTTATCTTTTTTTGTTTTTAATAAAACCGCATAAAACGACCGGAACACCGTTTTTTCGTATCGTCTAATCGTAGGTAGTATCAGTATCTGTCTTACCGTTGTGTACATAAAAAAAGCCCCCAAGACTATAATCTGCAACAACACTGGGCTGGCGGCTTTTACAATCTGAAAATAAAAAGATAATATTATAAAATATTGATTAAAAATCATGTATGTATATTTTATCTTTTTGCCTTTCTGATATTACAAAACTAAATTAATTTGAAATACAACACAAAAATTAGGTAATATCTATCTTAGAATAGACTTGTAATAGGATTTGTTTTCTTTATATATAAACGCAACAATATTGGGCTACAGAAATAAACGAGACATCAATGTAAAATCAATTTATTCTTCACTCCGCTCAGAATTTAAAATGTAAAATTATTATTGAAGCTTGTATTTTTGAATTATATACATTATATATGTTTGAAATTAAATAAATAGTTCTCATAAAGTTGCTTAAATTACGGTCAAGTCTTCGCTGTACATTAGACATAGTATCCTACAGTGATATCCTTATGATAATAATTCTGTCAGCATACATTTTTTTTTAGGAAAATTGTGTTTTCTTCTTCATATGTATGCCCTTTGCACAAAACTCGATTAGAAAAAAAAAAAAAATTGATAAGAATGAATATTGAGTTATTGGCATAAAAATAACATTGCGGGACACCCTGTATTTTATGACACAAATATATCCATATTTTTTCTAGGATGGACGCAAATTTGTATTTTTCACAGACGCATTTTTATATTTTATATTTACCAGTGTAACAATAGATACCATCAAAACATATCACACAAAAAAAAAATTCGCGAACAACGATTTCAAGTAAATATTTTTCAATTTCTATGGTTTTAGTTATTGTTTTTTTTTTTTTTTTTTTTTTTTTT